>JAQQSZ010002944.1:0-14595 GCA_028646595.1 Phalanger gymnotis
TTTAAGGTGTTATTTTCTTCAGTATTTTTTGGGTCTCCTTTAGCAAGTCATTGACTTGTTTTTCATGATTTTCTTGCATCACTCTCATTTTTCTTTTCAATTTTTCCTCTACTTTTTTACTTGCTTTTCCAAATCCTTTTTGAGCTCTTCCATGACCTGAGACCAATTCATATTTTTCTTGGAGGCTTTTGATGTAGGCTCTTTGACTTTGTTGACTTCTTCTGGGTGTATGTTTTGATCTTCTTTGTCACCAAAAAAAGATTCTAAAGTCTGAGTTTGAGTCTGAGTTCATTTTCACTGCCTGTTCATGTTCCCAGCCAACTACTTGACCCTTAAGCTTTTTGTCAAGGTATGACTGCTTGTAGAGTAGAGAGTACTTTGTTCCAAGCTTGAGGGGCTGCACTGCTGTTTTCAGAGCTACTTCTATGCAGCAAGCTCTGTCACACCAGTCCTCCTCCTCCCCCAAGAACTGCCAACCAGGACTGCGACCCAGATCCAAGCAGGGCAAAGCAGACTCTGCACTCCTACTCTGATCTGCCACTTAATTCCTCCCACAGGGTGGGCCTAGGGCCAGAAGCAACTGCAGCTGGAGCTCTGGAAGCAGCCACAGAGCTGCCCCATCTCTGCTGCCCCTGGGGCTGAGGCTGACCACACACTCCTCTCACTCAGATCCAGCAGTTTTTTCACTAACTTGCTCTGTTGTCTTTGGCATTTGTGGGTTGAGAAGCTGTGGGTACTGCCACAGCTCAATGATTCAGGGTCCTATGGACTGTTCCACCCGGCTTCCAGTCTGGTTGATCTTGGCACAGACCATGCTGGGATGTGCTCCACTCCCAGCTCCATGTGATAGACCCTTCCCAGCAACCATCCAGGCTGTCCTTGGCTGGAGCCCCGCTTTCCTTCTGCTATTTTGTGGGTTCTGCAGCTCTAGAATTTGTTCAGAGCCATTTTTTTACAGGTATTTGGAGGGTCCTGGGGGAGAGCCTAAGTGAGTCTCTGCTTTCCAGCCACCATCTTGGTGCCGCGCCCCCCCCCCCCTTTCCTCTTTCTTTGCTCTCTTTGGGGCATAAACCTCGTAGTATTATTTCTGGATCAAAGGTTATGTACTGTTTTAGTAAAGTTTTGGACGTAGTTCCAAATTGCTTTCCAGAATGGCCAGACCAATTCAAAGCTCTACCATCAGTACATTAATGTGCTTATTTTCCCACAGTCCCTCCAACATTTGTCATTTTCTTTTCTTTTCTTTTGCTTACTTTGCCAATCTGATGGGTGTGAGGTGAAATCTCAGAGTTGCACAATTAGCTTTTAGCAGAGCCATTGCCTAAGATCACATAGTAAGAACGGTAGCTACAAAATCATTCCTCCCATAAATCAGAGGCACATTGTCTTAATAATGTACAACATATCTGTGGGGAAAGTGGGTACAACTTGAAGTACAGTAAGCATGAGGCACACAAACAAGGAACACATATATCCAAAACAATTCACAACTTTGGTACTGTCTCAGATTCCTTTCTCTCTTCCTCCAGTCCTCTCTGCAGCCCAATTATTTTTGGGTGGGTGGGGGGGAGAAGGCAATCAGGGTTAGATGACACCCCCAGGGTAACATAGCTAGTATCTGAGGTCAGATTTGAACTGGGGTCCTCCTGCTCTATCCATTGTGCCACCTAGCAGCCCCTGCAGCCCAATTCTTAATTGCCAGGGCTACTTCTGTCTTGAACTCAACTCTTTTTACTTATTTCTTGAATAGCAGACTCTCTTTTCTACTGCCAGAGGTCCTATTCCTAGAAGCTGCTTCTCTGGCCTTGAGTGGATGGATGTTTCTTTAGATCGATGCCTGTCTGGAGTGTTTGTCTCTGCTTCTTCAATTATGTCATAAACTCTCTCAGTTGTTAGATATTAGACTCTTCGGTCATTAGATGAGATGTTTCCCAACAGGCAGTAGCTCTACTGTTCGACGCTATGGTTGACTGGGACAGCAGGAATTGAAAAATCCCTTATTCCACTCACTGCAAAGGTCTCCTCTACTGGCTACTCACTCTGAGACTAGGCTGATTTAAATTGACCAGCTTCATATCTGGGGCTTAGCTATTTAAAATCCTCTCAGGGCTTGGCCCATTTTTTGCTTATCAGTTATGCCCTTCTGACCCTGAGAGTACTTCATAGTTGGTAAAGGGATAGCAAGTTAACACCTTAACACATTGCACTTCATCTGTGAATCTATTTAGTGACTGCATTAATTGAAACAAATTACCCTCTTACGCAAAAAAATCTTCCCTTCCTTAACCTTGTTATCTAACACCTCAGCGTAACCTCACCTCAGCTTCAGCAATCCTTTCAGGATCTGGCAGGAATCAGTAGTCAGTTAAGTATAATGATGTGATGAAAGTCCTCTACTTGGCATCTCAGTTGCACATTTTTTCCACTTAGTACTGGTGTTAATTATTATCTCTGAAATGACACTTTTCCTTTTTCATCTAAGTAACTTAAAATAAGTTATTTTGTGCCAATATAATAAAAATGATGATAAGTTAATTTATGTATTTTGTGTGAGAACAATCGAACTACCAAAAGCATACTTTATAAAGGTAAACAGAATAATGATAAAATTCATTTGGAGGAAGAAAAGATCTGGATTCTCAAGGGAAAAAACGAAAAAAGGTAGGAATAAAAGGAGAATAGTACTTCTAGACCTCAATCAATCAATCAACAAGCCTTTACTAAACCTTTTATGTGCCAGGCAGCTATTTGGTACTGTTTGAAAAGTAGATCAGGAGAACATCAGAAACAATTGAACTGAATAGGGGAAATGATTAAAAAAATTTTAAGCTTGCTTGGCTTCATTTTCTCACGTTTTTTTTTTTTCCCCAAGAAAATCCAGGCAAGCATGATAGAGTGGGGGGGGGGGGGGGGGGGGGGGGGGGGGGGGGGGGAGGAGGGGCGGGGGGGGAATGTCCACAGTGATGATTATTTGAAAAGTGCTCCACTATGTTGAAATTTGTAGTTATTTGACAGGAGCTGGACTCATTTACCTTTGTACTGTCCATAAACAAGATTGGGAAGGAATGAATGTTTAAAGCTACTGATTACAAGTGATCGTTGTATTGTTATTAGAGCAAATCCCTTATTGCCCTATGAGACATGCCATTCTGTTTTAGTTCTAGTTACTGTTTGAACTTGAGAGTAATAAAAGGGCATTTCTTTCAAAAAGATTTCATAGCTAAGCTTTTCACTAATTAGCCCTTGGAAGTGAGCAGTTGGTTTTACAGTCTTTATTCTTTCATGAAGAGGCAGTTTACCATGGTGGATAGTAACCTCAGAACCAGCAAGCCCTGAGTTCAGATCCTACCTGGAACTCCTACCGGCTATAACTCTGGGCAAATTACTTCCCATTGCAGTGCTCTAGGTAACTCCAAGACGAGAAGGTGCATGGATAGAGAAAGCTTCTTCATCTGGTAGTTCCCTATACCAAGTGAAATCATAGGTCTAGTCCCTAACTTTCTTTTTGACCAATGATAATAGTACCTTTATTTTCATTGAAAGAGGGTCGGTCTTCAGTAGACTATGCCCACCTCTTAGAGCCAGAGCTGCCACTTCCTTCTTCTGTGACTTGGACCACTACAGCCCATCCTGGCTTTAAATCTCTAATCCTAGGATTCCACGGTAAACAGATCACCAGGAACTCATCGGATGCCAAAGCTGAAAGAATCACAGGATTCAGAACTGGAAGGAATTTTAGGTATTTGGCCTCTTTACAATCAAAGTGAGTTGCAAAAAGGGGAAATGACTTGTTCAAAGTCACACAGCTAGTAAGTAGGGGTCAGGGCCCAGATTTGCTGATTCCCAGACTCTTTCTCTTCTATCACAAGAGATAAAAAATAGAAAATATTAATAGCTCATGTTTATTGCATCTAGCACTTTGTAGCTTTAAAAACACCTTTTGTACAGTGGCCCAGAGAGCCACTTAGCTACTGCACTGTAATTCATATTTAACAGATGGAGTAAATGAGTATCAGAGGGTTGAGTTTTGTCTACTCCCACCTAGATAATAAGTTCAGCAGAGCTGAACTTGGGTCTTCTGACTTTGACTTCATTGTTCTTTCCATTGTGTGGTGATGGAGGTAGTGGGGGGAGGGAGCATCAGGCTTAGGAACCTTAAAAGTCGGGTTCTTGCTCTCTTTGCTGACCAAAATCTCAGACTTTGCCCTTTCCAGGTAGTGCAGTTACTGGTTTTGCCAAAGCACTGAGAGGGAAGGAGGTATTTAAATGACAAGATACATCTAAATTAGACTAGGAATGAAGCGAGATCTGCTCCAGCTTGGCCTAGGGGTGGGAGGGAGATCCAAGAGCTCAGTCTAATCTTTTCCTTTGTGGTGTTTCCTCCACCCCACATCCAAATGAACTGTTCCTTAAAAGCTCATTTATGGCCTAGGGCCAAAGAATTAAATCACTATCTTTAGTTCTGGGAAACTGCAGCCTAAGGATCCTGAGACCAAGACAGGAAAGTCCAGTTCAGGCCCCTGAGTTCAAGACACAGATGGGCCCCTGCTTGGAGAATTTCCCTGTTTTCTCATCTTTGAATGGGGAGTGGGCAACTTCTCAATAAGGAGTTTCATCAAGATAGGCAGTTCTTCCCTACAAAAATGAAATCTGCCCTTTTCTAATATCTGTCTACCTCTGAGCTTTATTCTGCACTATTCTTTTTCCCTGGAATGTTTTTCTTCTTCCCTCCTACCCTATCAGAATCCTGTCTGTCCTTCAGGGCCAAGATCAAATGCCATTTCCATCATTGTACACTAGAACCAGGATGAACCTTAGAGGTCATTTCCTCCACAACATGTCCTTCATCTCTCCCCTTCTCTCTACTTACGCCACATTCTAATTTATGCCCCTATTGCCCCTCACCTGGATGACTGCCATTGCCATCTAATTAATTTTCCTACATGTAACTTCTCTGCTCTGCAAGCCATCCTCAACACAGTTGCAGAATTGATATTTCTAAAACGCAGATCTGACCATAACACTGCCCTGCCTAAGAAGCTTCCTTGGCTCCCTACTGCTGTGAAGATAAAATATCAACCCCTTTGCTTGGCACCCTTTACAATCTGGATCCAAGCTACCTTTCCAGGTCGGTCATACACAATTTCCTCAAATACATATTACTTCCAACCAAATTGGCCTACTAGACGTCTCCAACCTCTACTGGCATTTTATCCCCCATCTCCAGGTAATCATCTTCACCTCCCCCACTTAGAATGCTTTCCTTCCTCCACTCTGCCTCTTGGAACCCCTAGTATCCTTCAAGGCTCAAGTCTTTCAAGAGGTCTTTTCTGATTCCTCTAGTCCTGAGTCCACCACCTCCAACCCTGGGAAAACTTTCTATTTATACATTTATAAACATATTAATTGTATATTAATTACACATAATTAATACATTAAATATGTTTATATGACATCATGTATATATGCAAGATATAGATGATACATTTACTTCTCTGCCAATGTGTTATATTCCTGCAAGGAAAATGTGAGCTCTGTGAGGGCAGGGCCTGTGTCAATTTTGTCTTTGTATCCTCAGTGCTTGGTTTGTGGTAGGCATTTAATAAATGACTGTTGATTAAACTAGTTCTCTAAAACTCATCCCCTCCCACCCCCAATTTACCCTTTTCCCTAACTTCTCTCTTTTCTGTAAAGGACACCCATCCTTTGAGTCACCCTGGTTTTCAATCTTACAGTGATCCTCTACTCTTTACTCTCTCTCACTCCCCTTCCCCCTATGTACAATCAGTTGCCAATTCCTATTAAATCTACCTACACAACATCCTTCCCACCAATGCCTTTCTCTCCATTGGCCATCCTAATTCAGGCCCTCACTGCCTCTCTCCTGAACTGTTGCCACGGCCTCCTACTTCATCTCTGTTACACTCAACTTCTCCCCTCTTCAACCCATTCACAACACAGTTTCTGAACTGATAATTCCTAAATATCTTTTCTGATCACATCACTGCTCAGGAAACTTTAATGCCTCCTAACTGACTGAAGGATAAAACACAGAATCCTTTGTTAAGATTTTTAATGCTTTCACCTTGAGTTACAGCCTATCTTTCCAGAGCTATTTCATATTGCTCCTCAGGCCCTCTACCTTCTAGATAAACTAGCTTCCTTGTTATTCTTCATACATGAAATTCTGTCTCCTTCTATGAACCTCTCCACAATCTATCTCCCATGCCTATAACACTCTCTCCTTCTGCCTATTGGGGCCCCTGGATCCTTACAAGCCTCACTTGATGCTCTGCCTCCCACATAAGGCCTGACTCCTGCCCCTTCCCTTCTCAGCAGTTTAGTGATTTCCTCCTGCAAAAACAAACTTCATATTTTACATGTTATGTCCCTTTATCAGAATATACCCTCCTTGAGGTTCGGGACTACTTCATTTTTTTTTTGTTGTCTCTGCATTCCCAGGGCCTTGTCTTGTTGAAGTGAATTTAATGTTTCCAATACTAGAGCTAGAAGGGATCTTGTATAGTGTCCAAGGAAGAGGCCTTAATAACCTAGTTAAGTCTTATTTTGCAGAGGAGGAAATAGACTTACCCAAAGTCACACAGTGATTTAGTGGCAGAACCAAGACCGAAATCCAGGTCTCCTGAGTCGTCATTCATTGCTCATTCTACCGCACCAAGCCATGGGACCTGGAGGTATACACTGCCTTCCTAACTCCAGGTGGACAAAATTTCCCTGTTCCCAATTCCTATAACACTTTTGTTTGTAAGTCTCCAAGGCTTATCAACCATTGCCTTATATTGTAGTGATGCATGTTTTTATCTTCTCTGACTAGACTGCGGGCTTTAAGGGCTGGGACTAGACCCTGTCCACCTTTCCATCCCTCTTGATGCTTAGCACAGCGCCGGGCACACGTGTGGGAGATGGTCATAATGCATATCTGTGGAATGAATGAATGAAAGAAAAGATATTATTTCTCTTGGATCGCACCGTAGGCGGCTGCCTGGGAGACCGTCACCTAGAGCCCCGGGCAGCGGGGACCTGACTGCATTGCTGGACAGGGAGAAGGAGGGAGCTTGTCTCCAGCTCTGTAGGAGGAAGCTGTCAACCGCTTCCAAGGGAGCTCTCAGGACAGCCCGGGAGGCGCGTGCTGGGAGCGAGGGGAGCCCTGGGCCTGGAGCCGGGTCCCCGACCCCCGGGCTCCGCCTCAGCGCGCCGAGCTGCCGCCGCCGCTGCTGCTGCAGCCCGCGGGGCCGGAGCTCCACCCCCTCCGTCCCTCCCCGCCCCTCCCCTGCCTCCCCTCCCCGCCCCCGGCCGGCTTGCTCGGCGCCGACTCCCCCACGCTGCCGCGGCTGGGGCTGCTTGCTGGAAGATGGCGGGGACCGACTGCGGCGCGCTGCTGGATGAAGAGCTCTCCTCCTTCTTCTTCAACTATCTCTCTGACAGTCAGGTAAGGCCGGGAGACCTCTGGGGGCGGGGGCCCCAGGGGCTAGGAGGCCGGCGCCGCAGCTCCCTGGGGCTGGGGAGGAAGGGAGGGAGAAAGGGAGGAGGGGGCGCTGTGTCTGCGGCAGTGCCTGAGAGCAGCCTGAGACACCGGCGCGCCGGCGTGCGCCCGGAGAGAGCTGTCAGTGGGGGCTACGGAGGACCCCAGCCCCAGGCGTCCCCATCCCCTCCCAGCCGGGCCTTCCAGTCCCCTGGAAAAAGGGCTGGCGGAAGGAAGCGGGGAGGTCGATCTGCTGCAGTTACTGCCAGAAAGCCGGGCGTCAGGAAGCTTGTGCACTGCGTTCGCTGGAACCCAGTGCCAGGGACCTGGAGTGAAAGGTGGGGGGGCGGCGCGCCTTGCGCCCCTTTGCAGTCCCAGAGTAGAGCTCCGTGTCTGGGGAGGAGGCAGGGAGCGCGGAACCTCCTGGGACGACCCTGGCAGTCAGCAAGCGGGCAGCCAGAGGACCCCCTTGCAGCTCCACTTTCATGCGCTTGCCTGTCCCCTGCCCAGCTTTAGCGGAAGCCGGACCGGCTCTGAATTGGCAGCGCAGCGGCCGCTGCCCTTAGGGTTCTAGGGGTGGGTGTTTCACCTTGCGGGCCCCCTCCAGCACCTTCCTGAAGCTCAGAGTTCCCTTAAAGTTACCAGCTCTCTGCTCCGGGCTTTGGCGCCCATTCTGCTCAGCTTTCTGCGGGACACGTGGGTGTGCGAATGAGGGAAGTCGCACAGCTCTGGGATTTCCTTTTAAACCCGTGTCCGGGTCTGGCTGCTCAGGGCGCCTCACTAACCTATGGGGTTAGTGTGCTTGGCTTGGGAGACGCAGTGGACACGAGTGGTGGTGGGGGAGGGGGCGCCGCGGCTTTTGCGACGTGCGGCTCACGTGCTGCGTGACAGCCGGGGACCTGTCGCCGGGGGCAGCGTCCCCCAAAGTCTTGGGGTGAGCCTACTAAAGGAGTTAGCTAATAAAATCGTGTCCGGATTTACTGCAGCCCACGCGTGACACGAAAGAAGGTGTCGGGAGCAGGGCATCCATCTGTAGCCTCTGGGTCCCCGCTCTCCTCTCCCCCCACACCGAACCCTTTTGCTATCCACCTCCTGCCCTGGCTGCCAACGGGAAGTTTAGAGGTAGATTTAGGGAGCTTTTCCTCTGTAGCAGATGATAGGGATCTCTGATTGCGGATGCCATCGAATCTGGTCCAATTCTCTGGCTTTAACTCTTTCGGCTGCAGCAGCCAATTTACAACAGGCCTCCAGGGTTAAATAAGGCAGTTCTGCAGTGGTCTGTCAGTTGGATCTCCCCTCCAGCGGCCTGCAGGGCGGGTGGACTGAGCCAGGCGACTCTCGCCTCTGCCGGCTTTAAGTCACTTCTCTCCCTGTGTAAAGTACGCTTTCGCATAACACTCTGGACTGTGGGGTGGAGAGGAGAGGAGGGGAAGGAAGGGGAAAGGTAAACTTTATTAAGAGCTGACAGTCTTTTGGGAGTTGTTCTTACGGGGCTGAAGTCCGGTGGGTGTATGAAAAGGAAGTATTGGAGAAACGCTGGCCACTCAGTTATATGTAATGTGGTACGTAAAGATTAAAAAAAAAAAAATAGATCCTCTAAGGCTTCCCGAAGTTATCAATTCTAGCCTTCCGGCATGTAACGGCTTTGCTGACAGCGTACTGCCTTGGGGCCTCTCGCTGAAATGCTGTAGACCATACTGGGAGAAAAACCTCAGCATAGGAATAAGCTACTGCTGAAGTCACTGTAGTGTGGACCTCAAAAAGGCTGTAAATGGGGCCTTTGGAGCTGCTGCGGACCCGGGAGGGATGCTCTCCTTGGTCGGCTGGAATCAGCTCAGCTCTCTGGGCTCTGCAGTCGGCTCTGCGGGCTGTGGCTGGCCTGCATGCGCAGGCTTTTCCTCTCCCTTCCACACCCTCTTATGCTACAAGGGTTAATATCTGATGCAAGGAGGTCCAGCGGCATGTGACCTGTGCTTTCGTTTGAGAAACGGTGGTCAGTGGTGGTGCGTGTGTGTGCCTGGGTATGTCTGCAGGTGTATGACGCGCGCCTATGTGCTCGCCTGCCGGCCTGTCTGTGTGGGTATGTATGTATGTCACTGTGTGTGCGCGCGCGCTCGTGAGGGTTGCGCAGGCTGTGCAGGCTTCTGCTGTGTGCTACCTTTACCTCTGACGAAACTGCAGCGAAGGCTCGGGTCCGCCGCCGCCGCCGCCGCTGCTGCTGTCACATGCTTTGCTGTTGTAGCTGTAATCTGGAGGCGGGTTCCAAGGACCGCCCTGGACTACACTGTAAGAGATTACTGTGTCCCCTGGCTTACCGGGGAGTCATGGAGCTTTCCACGAAGCCTTATTAGCACAGTTTCCAGATCCAGTTCTCCAGTTAAGGAGGTAAAAGTCATAGGACATTACATGTAGAGCCCAGAATAAGAGAGCTTGAGAGGGGCCTTAGATACCATATAATCCAATCTTCTGTTACAGGGGAGGAAACTGCCTAGCACAGGTGCAAATAGTAGGCACTTAAATGTTTGTGGAATTGACTTGATTTGAAAAGGGCAGTAATTTACATAAGGTTAACTGACGAATTTAGTGGAAGAACTAGGATTGGCACTGGCTATCCTCACTCTCCGGCCAGTGCCAAAAAGTCTTCAAAGATATCTTGAGGGGCTTTATAGTTTTATTATTTACTTAGTTATACCTTATCTGTTTATCAATTCTGCAAAAAGATTCCTAGCCCTTGGGGGGGGGGAGGGAGTAAAAAGATAAAAAGTGGCTGAAAAGGATTAGTAAAAGTTAACCCGGGCATTTATTCATCTTTCCCACTCCACTTGGTAAGACAGAAGGTGTGTAGTGATCTCTACTGGTACAACCAGGGAAATTATATCATAAATTTCGCAGCCTTGATGTAAATGAAAAATTGATTGGTTCATAGACTGAGTTCCGTTCTCAGAGACCTGAGAACATAGAATGTCAGAGACAAAATGGACTTTAGAATTTAAAACATGCAGATTTACGGCTGGAGGGGATAGTAGAATGTAGAACACAGAATGTAAGAGATGAGAAGGACTTTGAAACATAGAACAACATGGAATGTCAGAGTTGGAAGGGACCTTAGAACTTGGAACATAGTGTAATTGCTGGAAGGGACCTAAAATTACATTACCATCTGATCCAATCCCCTCATTTTATGAATGAGGAAACTGGGGCCCAGAGAGATAAAGGGTTTTTCCCAATATCATCTAATGAGTTGATGGCACAGGAGGCACTTGTACTCAGTCCTCCTGACTCCCAGCTTCATGCATTTTCTACTACATTTCATCTCTTGTCCAGTCTCTTGCTTCAAGCATGATCTGCAGTTAAATTGATTCTTTTTTTCTCTTTCTTGCCATCCAGGATTTTCAGTGACAGAGAGACTCATGACTGATGATATTCCTTCTGTTTAAAAAAGGGGTTTCTGTTCTATATGGTTTTAAGCTGTGATAAGGTCAGTGGCTGTTTACTCTATAGATAGCGCTTCCTAACTATCCCTGGCAAAGGGAGAACTAGTTTTGGTTTCTCTCTGTCTTTCTCTGTCTCACTTTTACTTTCCCCAGAAGAGAAAGGACATTATTGCTATTGTTTGTAGATTAAAAACAAGATCCAAGATCCTTCCAACTGCAATTTCTTATGCTTAGTTAATCAGAATCTTTAACTCATTATCATTAAGAGCATTTGAATGGGTGCCATTTATCAATTAATGGATGCCAAAAAAGGAAAGAAAGAAATGACTTACCAAAGGTCATAAAAAGAGTTAGTTAGCTGAATCTGGACTGAAATCCAGGGCTTGTGACTCTAGGATATGTTTCCTTATATCAAACTATCCCTCAGACAGAGAAGAGAGACATTACTTTGTATCTCAGAGCCATCTAAGTTTCCTTTCACTGGTCATTCTTCTTCACCTCCATCTCTTCCTTCCTTCTCCCATATGTCTGGCTCACACCTTCCCTGGGGGATGTGGATGAGAAGGTAATTCAGTCTCTGGGTTTAAAAGGCTTTTCTTGTGGCTAACCTTGGGTTACTGCAGGCTGTCTCTCTTGTTCAGGAGACTCCTAAGGGCTTCAGGGACTTAGCCTGAAGCAGACAGACATCGGGCTGTCAAAGGGTTTTAAAATTTCCCTGAAAAGGGTTATATCTGTTATGAATTCGTTGTCTCCGAAAAAAATTGAGCTTATTTTCATTTGCTTAGATTGTTTCCCTTGCCCACCCTTTCCCAAAGCCTAACGTCCTTTTTTTAATTTAAAATTTTTTGTCATAAACTTAACATTCATTCATGAATATGAACATTTTGTTACACAAAGAACAACAAAGGATTATCTCTGAAACTCATGTTTTTAAAGGGCATATTAGACAATTTAACATGAAGTTTACAAATTTGTCAATGCCCAGCTGAAATCCCACCTTCTCCAGGGAGCCCCACTTGACTACTTCAGCCCTGTTTCATTTGTGGTTAGTACCACACCAGTCTAGTACATGAAGGTAACATGAAAATGGTACTAGATTTGAAAAGACCTAGACCAGTTTTGCTGCCTCCATACTAGGGCAAGTTAGCTTCTCTAAGGGCTCTCTGTTTCTTCCTATTTAAACGATGGAGGGTGGGGTGCAGTGGTCAGTAGGTGATCTAAGTTTTCTTTCAGCTCTAAATCCTATGAACCTATACTCCTAGGGTATCTATTTCATTACAGGGTACAAGGCTGGCTTCACAGTAGGTACTCAACAAACTTTAGTAGTTTGATTTATGTACTCGAAGCAGAGTTTGCTACCAGGTGACGAACAACTCCAGCACTCTTTCTAGTTTGCAGCCTATGACTTGAGAACCCAGGTAGGCCAGTAGCAATGTGGCACCCACTGGGCCTTAATTTTCTTCTCTATAAAATAGGGGATGGGAACTGGACTCAGGAGATCCCTTCCTGTTCCCTGACTCTCACGGATCAGTTGCTGTTCTCCAGGTCTATAACTAGGCTTTCATGGAAAAAAGTATTATTTAGGATTGCCTTAGCTCTTTTCTCCCTCCTTGCCTTGCCAGTTCAATTTAACAATCACATAATGTAGGGTAAAGGATAAAGAACATTGTGCTAGGTGCTGGGATACAAAGAAAACTGAAAATCTCTGCTCTCTAAGAACACATATTTGATGGTGGGGATGGGATGGGATGGGGAGATACAACATACACAAATAAATATATAAAAGGTAATATTAGGAGGGAACGAGCTCTCATAATGAGGGACGACAGGAGGGGGCCTCATTTAAAAGCTGCCACCTGAACTCTACTTTTAAGACAATGAGAGATTCTGTGAGGTAGAGGTGAAGGTGGAGATAGAGGTGGAGGTAGAGGAGTAAAATATTCCAGACATGGGATGAAATGTTGTATACAGGAAACAATTACCAACCCAATTTGACTGGCTGAGCTTTGAGGGTTGATTAACTTTTTTTTCTCTCTCTCCTATTGTACCTTGGCTTAAATCAGCTAAGACAGTAGTTTTTTGTATCCATGAAGGACTCTCTGGAATGCTTTCAGTAACCAGCTACAAATAAGTGAAAGGATGGAGGTTCCTTCTTCTCTTTTTTTATTCTTTATTGTTCTCCAGAGGGGGAGAGAGATAAAGGGATACGGAGTCAGAAAAGGGGAGAGGAGGTCAGAGGGTAGGAGCTCTGGTCAGGGGAAGAAGCAGAATGATCAACAGATGCCTGTTGAAGCTTCTTGTATACAGGGCTAGAAATGCCATCCACAGAATATTAAGGCTAGAAAGAGCTTCAAGAGCATAGAACATAGAGGCTTTCGAGCCTGATGTCAGAGTGGGAAGGGAATTTAGAAAATGGAAAATAACATGCTAGGGTTAGAAAGGAATCTTAGAGATGATCTAGTTCCAACCCTTCACTTTACAGATAGAGAAGTTGAGGTTAGAAGGGAAATTACTTTTTCAGGGTCATGTAAGCTAGTAAGTGGCAGAGACAGTTAGAACTGGAACACAAGTCTCCTGACTCCCCAGGTGACTGCTTGATCCACTGTCCCATCCTTCTACCTAGGGAGTCAGCGTTTGGGTGTTCAGCTCCATTTAGATCTATGTTCCATGGCAACCCAGCTATTGTGTTTATTTCTTGTGACTTCTTGGCAGAATACAATAATTTAGCACAGAGAGAGTGAGTGAGCTTTAGAAACACTACCCTGTGGAGACTGCCAGCAATCTGGTCCCGGAGCTGGCTCCCCAAGGTTGCTATGGCAAACAGCCCTGGCAACGTAAGGTGGCTCACCTCCCTGATTTCTGGCCGCAGGTTGCTCACAAGGAATTATGGTACCTGACCCACTGGGGTAGCTTTAGCTTAAATTGAAACTGCTTACAGAGAAAAGGGCATAAGATGAGAGAGATTTAGTTGGCCCCTAGCAGCAGCAGACTATTCTTTGATCTTTCTTGGTCCAATTTCCTTCACTTGCATCATCATTTCCATCATCACCCCCTCCTCCCCACCAAATAGTTACTGAGCATCTATTGTGAAAGTGAGTACTATGTTAGAGTCACTGGGAGGGGAGTGTCAGGGGGAGGGAAGAGAACCCACAATGAGGTCTAAGAGCCTTTTCAGTTGTGGAAACAATCTATACCATAAAGAATAGGTGAATAATACAAAATAGTTTAATGCTGTGGGACAAGTGAAGAATACATATTGGAAGTGCTAATGCTACTGGAAGGAGAGGTAGAGAGAGAGGCCACTAAAGGGGCTGGGAAATATTGGGTGTTGGAGGAGATGAAGGGCAAAATTTAGATAGGCAGTTAGGGGTAGTATTCCAAGCTGAGAAAATGTTATAGAACATGGCCTTCAGAGAAAACAAGACCAGTTTGGTTTGAGATGGGAGTTGTATTTTATAGTGGAATAGTGGGAGACAAGATTGGAGCCAGATTGTACAAGACATAGACATAGATTACTTGGGAGAGGAAGTAGGAGTTTTTCCTGTAGGAAATAGTGAGCCATTAATGGTTTTAATGGAGGGAGGATGGGAGGAGGGAGATGACTTTATCAGAGAGCTGGGCATTAGGAAAGTGATTTTGGCAGCTTGGTTTGGAGAAGAGATGGACAGTGGGAGAGAT
>JAQQSZ010002945.1:0-14594 GCA_028646595.1 Phalanger gymnotis
AGATAGATGATGGAGAGAGATGATAGATAGATAGATAGATAGATAGATAGATAGATAGATAGATAGATAGATAGATAGTTGAGCTATAGGTAGATAGGTAGACAGACAGACGGACAGACAGACAGATAGATCAAGTGAGCAAGTATCTGTGAAACACCTACTCCATGTGCCAAATGCTCTGCTAAGTGCCAGAGTAGACATAAAAGCAAACAAGATATCTTTTAACCTTAAGAAGCTGAAATTTTAGTGGGAGGAGACACTACACATGGGGTGCTGGATATGGGGTTGTAGGAAAGGTGCTGGAGTTTGTGGGGGAGCAATGAAGTGGATGAGGAGCAGATGAAGTCCAGAGAGAGTCCAGGGGAGACTGAGTTGAAGCATGGCTAAGGACTTTCCCAACACGGTGGTCCCAGATAGATAGATACTATCTATCTATCTATCTATCTATCTATCTATCTATCTATCTATCTATCTATCTATCTATTCCCCACTAGACCATGCTATCTGTTGCCTCATCACCTAAGAAGATGGTTCCAGAATGGTGGTTTCCCAGAGGGATAATGGGATAGTCAAGAAAGAGTCCAGGGAAAAGATGAGGCACCTACCTTCCTATTGTAATTTGAGGAACTAAAAACTTCCCTTAACCCCACAAATTCTAGACATCTCATTACCTCTCCTTGTCTTTTGCTTACAACATTGTTGTAATTTTAATTGCAAATTAACATCTACTACTTTTGTACCTCCTTGGCAGGAGTAAAGACCTTCTGAACACCTAAAAATATCTGTGCCTGATTTCTCCTAATTAAAGAAAAAACCTTATTAGGATACTTTGAAACTGGTAATTTTATGAAGCTCTATTGCATTTACCTTTAGGGAAGAGATCCCCAAAATAATTTCCAAAGCTGGACACAGGAATGTTAAAAATTTTCTTAAGTGGAGACTTGGAGAGATTATGACTGGACACCTAGCTTTTCACTGAAAATAAGCTCTCTGACTCTGAACAAGAAGGAACCACATAGACCTTTGTAGGCCATTATACTGCCCTTTATTTTTAAAATGAGCTAATTATTGCAACTGCACAAAATGAAAATTGGGAAAGAGATGGGCTTTGTCAAAGTAGTCCTTTGCCTTGACCTTTCATATGTGTGTGTAGGTGTATGTGTGTATTATATATCTTTCGCAAGGCTTAAATCATTCCATAAATGCAAGCTATTAATATTATATATATATGTATTAATGTTTATGTATACATATGCACACATATTATTGCACCTCCTTGGTGTACACATACATGCATATATATGCGTTATAATATATGTGTATTTATGTGTGTGTATAAGTATGCGTATGTATTCCTTCCAATAGCCCTGGTGGGGTGGGGGGAGAGTAGTGCTCTTATTATCCCTTTGTTTACATATGAAAAAGCTGAAATTTAGAAAGCTTAAGTGATTTCTCCTGGGTCGTATCATTCATAAGTATCTGAAGCAAGATTGGAATCTAGGTCTGCCTGACTCCAAGTCCAGCATTTTCTAACTACTATACCATACTCACTCCATAATGCCTATTAATTTACTACATAGGTTGTCTTATAAAGATTTGGAGATCCATAAGTAAGACTTTACACACTGATTTGAATATCTTAAAGGAGAAATAAATTCTAACAATGCTGCCCTTCACTTGGTTGACTAAGAGACCCCAAGTCACTTTACATATGCTGAGGGCTAAGGATGAGAAGAACACTTGAATTAACTGGTAACAGAATCATAGCATCATAACTTTGATCCAGAAGGAAATTCAGAAATATTCTAGTCCAATCATCTCATTTAGAAGAAAACTGAGGCTCAGATAATTAAGCAATTTACCCAAGGTCAAATAGGTGTCAAATGGCAGAGCTGGAATTTGAGCCCAGATCCTATGACACCGAATGATACATATTCTTTTTTTCTTTACCCAGGCCATTATCCCCTCACACATCCAATAATCCATAATCCCACTTCTATAATCCCTTGGATTATTCCTCTGAAATAGTCAAGTCTAATAGATGAGACTTCACCTTATTTTGCCGTGAATTAGGTCTCTAAAGACTTAGCCATCTCTATACCATGTCAGCTGTTCTATCTCCACTCTGTACAACTTGGAAACCTTAGACTCTGCTCATGGGAGGCACAGATAGCTGAGACTTCACAATATTTTGCTCAAAAAAACTGGGCCCCCATGCCGTTTCTTGGATATTTCCACACTTTCACCTCACTTGTGTACCCTTTTTCACCCTTCTAGCCTCTTCCCTTTCTTAGGTGCTGTCCTTCCCCATTAGAATGTAAGCTCCTTGAGATCAGGGATTCTCTTGTTTGGGTTAAATATTTGTATCTCTAGCCCTTAGAACATAGGCTAATAGCCTGGCTCATAGTGAATATTTAATAAGAACTTTTTGATCTACTCTGTCTACTGTCTACTACTTATCTATGTATCTGCGTATCTATGCATCTATGTATGTATCTATCTATCAATCTATCTATCTATTCTCCACTAGACCATGCTATCTGTTGTCTCAATTATGTTGGCCATTTTTCTTATTTTTAAATGGTAGGAACGCAACATGAAAAAGATACTAAAAATCAGATTATTAGTATTTTACAAATGACTTATTCTCTTCTTATGCTGGCACATTTAACATATAATTAGTCTTTCTAATATATGACTATGTATGTATACACACATGCCTATCACAGCTATTTATTAACTATTAAACTGCATCTCAAAGTAGACCAGAGACTACAACAAGGGTCCTAAAGCAATGTGAAGAGAAGAAAGTATTTGTTTGGTTCAAATAGTAACAGAATTATCAGTTGACAATATGGTAAAGACAAGAGTGTTTGACCATTTCTTCCCTACAGATCTGAGCCTTTAGTGATAATGATGAGTGAAATGGAGACCTATGTATTCATTTTTGCATTGTTGCATTGTAATGTGGGTAGAGAGCACCCTCTGCTTTCTTCTGATCAAATAACAGCCTGGGTCTGGAAGCACCTGGATGCTGGTCAGATGTGAATTTTTGCCCAGGGAATCAGAAGGAATTTGTCTATAGGGTTCATTAACCGTTGGCCTCCACTGGCAGTAACCCATGTTAGGGAGGCCACCATGGTAACATCCTCAAAAGAACTCCCTGAAGGAGGCAAAGTCTAGAAGGAGAATATCTGCTCTGAAGTTTCCCACCTTCCCTGAACTAGATCTGCAGAGTCACCCCAGGAGGGGAGAAGGGAGCTTTGAAAAACTACACCTTTGTTATTCCAAGTGGTAGAGATGAAGCAAAGTTTTCAGATGGCCTCAAGGATTTTGCACCCTTCACCAAACACAGATGGGAACTGGACTCTTTGAACTGCTTTGAAAATTTGCTACCGAACGTTGCTGTGGGTCTGTGAAGGAGACATGGCGAACTTCTGTCTGCCTGTTCCTTTTATGGCCATATGATGACAAGAGCCTCAATCAATAGCTTCATTTTAGCTGGTCCCAACTTAATCCCAGGAGGAGGGGAAAGAGGATGGTGTCTCATTATTCAAGTGCTGAGTTTAGACTTAATGGGAACTACTGAAATATCATTACCAAGGGCAAACTTCAAAATAGAATGGGTTGGAAATTAGAATTAAAGCTAGGTTATCCCTTAGATCCCAGAAAAGAGACACATTTTTAAAAGTCTATTATTTGTCTCTTTCTCATGTTACAGCAGATGGCCAAAGGTTTGAATAGTTACCCTTCCAGGGTCAGAGAGGTGCTTTAAAGATTTTATATTAGATAGCAGTCAAGCTTTAGGGAACACCAATTGTTGCATGTAGAAAAGAAACTTTTCTTCAAAATCAGAAAGAAAATCAAAACCATCCACATGGATGCATATGAATATAAAATAGTATTTATATTATATATATATATAGTATATATGTATTCATCTATATATGTATGTGTATATATATGTATGCACACATACAGAAACAGACTATTGGCATCAGAATAAGAAAGATTTGAGTTCAAGTGCTACTTCTGACACAGACTAGCTACCTGACCAATGGCAGCCACTTTAACCTCTCAGGGTCTCAGGCAAAAATTAAGTCCATAATTTTCAGAAGACTTGAAAATCTAGTAAGAGAGCTTCCATTTAAAAATTTCCTATAGAAGTTAAATCATAATTCTGGGTCCTCCCTTACCCTATATGCAAGTATGTAACATGTATAGTGAATATGTTTATATAATAATATTGCATTGATGTATGCAATGTTGTGTTTTTATAAACAGATAGTCATAGATGTATGCTCTTATGAGCATTATACATATGAGCATTATATATAGACATTCACAGTGATTGATATATGACATATTTGCTATATCATAGTGAACATGTGTATTAACAAATGATTATATAACATTAACAATAGTAAATATACTAATATTTGTGCAGGTATTTAAAATAGTGACCATAGGGCATACGTTTATTATATTAATCATAGTGAATATATGTATAAACATGAAGCTAGTGAATATATGTAACATATGTATTAATCAGCAAATACATAATATCTAATAATCATTTTGAATATGTGTGTGTGTGTGTGTGTGTGATGGTGAATGGTCACTAAAAGCAATCCTCAAGCTCATTCACTGAACTTTTAGTGTTATTTGGGTGTTAACTTTAGAACATTTGAATTTTGATTTCCTGGTCTCCCAATAGGCATGGCTTCATTAAAATATCACGCCAAAGCAAACACCAAAGATTTCATTCTACCAGCACAAAATTCATTCTACCAGCACAAAATTCAAAAGAAAGTATTAAGTGCTTAATTCTCTTGTTTTATGTGGGCAAAACTTAACAGTGTAACATAATAAATAACCATCTATACTTATTGCATGAATATCATGTAAGAATGGAAGATTTTTTTTACCTTTAATGAAATTGAACTCTGATGCATAATGAATTAATATATTGATAGTACCTGATATAGTTCTATGAGAAATTTGGTTAGAGTCATTCTTACTTATTAGGTCTGATCAAGTTTTGATCAACACAACTGACAGAATTACTCTGTACTCATATTACAGTCAGTTATGACTTTCCAAATGTTTAAATTGCATATATATGATATATATATATATTCATAAAAGTGAAAAAGAAAGAGAGAGAAAAGAAACAAAAGATAATGAAAGAAATGGAGAAAGAAGTGAGAAAAAGAAACACTGAAGAAGAGAGAACAAAGAAAAGAAACAGAAAAAGAAGTAACAGAAATGGAAGAGAGAGAGAGAGAGAGAGAGAGAGAAAGAGAGAGTCAGGAAGAGAAAGAAAACACCACCTTTTAGGTTAATGTCACATTAAGGAAATCTCCATGCTGAGGTTCCTATGGAAACATTAACTTAGCTGTGTTGTTTATATTCCATTTTTTATGGTTAGAGTTTAACAGTATCAACAGAAATACATTAAGACACATATATATATATACACATATATATATTTAGCAAGAACACATACTTCCATCACAGCAGGCTTCCTCCTTGGAGCATGGCAAGGAGAGTAGTGTGACCCTCTCCCCCGGCTCAGCAGGTACATACCAGCAGGACCTAGGAGACTCAGTAATCTCTTCACTGGCCCTATTGAACTTGCTTTTTCAAAAATATAGCAGGAATCTGAGGCTTCCTTGCAACTTCCACCCCCTAGGGTACACTGAGGGACTGTAAAATTCGGGCCTGAACAAGATCCTTCATTTTACCTTCTCCTACAACTGGTATTAATCATGGAGAAAGGAAGAAAACTCAGATCCTTGGGATTTTACAGGCTCAACATCTCTTCCAGCATAAAATGCTTTTATAATCCAAAGTGCCACTAAACTTTAAGAGATGCTTCAAGAAACGATTAGCGGAAAGGCATCTTAGAATATTTATCTGATGTAGAAGGAAAAAAGGCATCCTGTACCTAAAGGGAAATGAAGTTAAAAAAGAAAGATGGTGTCACCTGGCTGGTCTCTAAAGGAAGATGCTACCCAAGGGAGTCATTTTCTTTTTCATCCGTTACTGACAAAGAAACTAACAAGATGATTAACACCTGGTGTACTTTCTTTAAATAAATATCTCATTGATGAAAAGATTATTTATATATATATATACATATATATACATATGCACATATGTATGTATATGTGTATATGTACGTATACATACACATATATATATATGCATTCACATATCCCCACATACACACACACATATACACACACATATATATGTATGTGTATAGGTGTGTGTAAATATGTGAAGATGATGAATATATATGTGTATATATATATATAACATGTATTAATCATCAAATATATATTTATATGTCAGGTTTTGTGTGTGTGTATGTGCTTTATTATGCATATATCATTACAGGATATCTTGGAAGGGAAGTAACAATGACACAGTGCTAGTGCCTTCAGAGGTTAGCATTCCAATGAGTGCAAGGCTTCTACAAAAATTTAAATTAGTCCCTAGATTTAGAACAAAACAAACAAACAAAAAATCTCTTCTTTGCCTGTGGTGGTTCTTCCCTAGACAAGAAACAAGGGATTGGAATTCATACAAATCTTGCTCTTTCTAAACTATCAAAGAACAAGGGTTTGTTACATGCCTATGATGTTCCCAGCCCTGTGCAAAAACAAAAAGCAGAAGGATCTCTGCTCTCAAAGAGATGAATAAAATGCTTCCCTACACCTTGAAAGAAAACAAAAATTAAAACTAAAGCCAATCTCAAGAAAATAGCTATTGGCAAAGTTTAAAGTGGCGAGCCCCTTGTGTGCATTGAATCTATGGAATTTGCATCAATAGTAGTAGTAGTAAATAGTAGTAATAAAGGACCATAATTTTTATTTTTAAGTACTTAATATCATTTAAGTAAATGGACAAAAGTCTTTCCTAGTAATTCAGGTTTAATTAACATCTGTTATTAATACCAAACACCTAATAATATCCACTGTAAGAAATGGTGCTCTCCAAAGCAATACATGAGAAGTGCCAGGATGGAAGAATGCAGGCAACACCTCCTCTGAACTCTGCCAACGTTTCCCTCTAACAGCCTTAAAATAACCCCCCAAGTCAAATTTTGGAGTGGCAGAGAGAGTGAAAGATCAAAGTGAGACATTTTTTCAGTTTAAGACAACTTAAGAGGTCATCAGGGGAGGTCTATGGCAGTGGAATGGGAGTGGGCTTGGAGTGTGGTGGGAGCACCGGCAGTGGGCCTTGAGGCATCCTTGACAGCAGCAGCAGCAGCTTTGGGAGCTCTCAGACCAGAGATAGTAAGGGGATTGTACGACTGGTCAGCAAGAGATTACAGGGACCTTGTGTTAGCATTGAGTGTAGATGGTGCTCTTTGGTAACTCTATTGCCCATATGCAGTTCTGGCTTGTAACCAGATGTCTTAAGTTAGCAAGGCCCTGGTCATAGTTCCAAGGCAGAATGGAGTACTATGGGGTCCCAGGAGAGAAGAGGCCCTTCCTGGATAAAGACCAAAGTGCAGACTAGGAGAGCAATGACCATCTCTCCCAGGACAGCACCACCTTGGAAACAACAAAAACTTGCAGGCCCCCAGAGCTAGCTCTGGAAACAGCAGCACAAAAAAATCTAAAGCTTTGATCACTTAACTAGCCCACCTGCAGATGGTCTGAGCCCAACTTTAACATAAAGTTCAAAGTCAACAAATAGTCTAGAAAAATGAGTAAACAACAGTAAAGCAATTTGATTATAAAAAGCAACTACAGCGGCAGAGAAGACATGACAAAAACTCCAGAGACAATTTGAAAACAACTATAAACAAAGCTTAAAGAAAAATGCTAATTTGACCTAAACCCAACAAGAATTTTGAGAAGAATTAAAGAGATGAGTAGTAATAAAAAACTTAGGGAAAGAAATAAATTAAAAAGAATGTCCAAGAATGTCAGTCAAAAGAATTTTTAAAAAGAAGAAAATGTGAAATATGTCATTGGAAAAAAAAAACAACTGACTTGGAAAATAGATGAAGAGATATATTATTGGGCTGCCTAAAAGCTATGATAAACAAAAAGAAAAGCATAGATATAATATTTCAAGAAATTAAAAACAAAAACTGCCCTGATAGCTTAGGTCCAGAGAGTGAAATAAAAATTGAGATAATGAAAACTCTGAAGAATATTATAGGAAATTCCAGAGCTCCCAGGTCAAGGAGGAAATACTGCAAGGAGCCAGAAATAAACAATTCAAATATAGTGGAGACATAATCAGGATCACAAGATTTAGCAGCTTCCACACTAAGGGAGCAGAGGGCTTGGAATATGATATTCCAAAAGGTAAAAGATCTAGGATTACAACCAAGAATAACATACCCAGAAAAACAGAGTATAATTCTTCAGGAAGAAAATAAACATTTAATGAAATAGAAAACTTTCAAGCATTCCTGATGAAAAGTCCAAAGCTGAATGAAAATTTGACTTTTAAATGCAAGACTCGAGAAGCATAAAAAGGTAAGTAAGAAAAAGAATCTTCCCCTTCTCTTCCTTTCTAGATCCTTGTGCAGAGATCAAGTGTGACTGGAGATTATAATAGGGTCTGTCCAAAGCCTTTGAGGTAGGAGAAACATGGTAGGAGAAACATTTTCACAATTACAACTGTCAAAAGTGGAATAGCTTCTATTCCATAGTGGACTCTCACAAAGAGGCTAGAAGTCCCTTTTGCAACATTGTGCTGAGGACACTTGCTCAGGT
Organism: Phalanger gymnotis; assembly: GCA_028646595.1. Classification (NCBI taxonomy): domain Eukaryota; kingdom Metazoa; phylum Chordata; class Mammalia; order Diprotodontia; family Phalangeridae; genus Phalanger; species Phalanger gymnotis. The sequence continues at coordinate 8,748 of JAQQSZ010002945.1, forward strand.
TCACATTGGCTTAGAAGTCCTCTGAGATGCCTCCTAATTCTGATATTCTATGCATTCCAAGGAATTAAAAGGGTTAGAAGAAGATAGGTATTCTAAGTTTCAAATGTTGTTTTTTGGAGTAGGGCATTAATGATTCAGTCAACAAACATTCATTAAGCTCATGTATGGGCTAGATACTACTAAGTGCTAGGGATAAAAAAGGGCACAAATATGGTCCCCAATCACAAGGAGTTTACAATCTCAAGAGGAGCTACAGCATGAAAACAACTATGCACATGTAACTTCATATATTGCAAATTGGGATATGATTTGGTTTGTGTCCAGACATGCAATTTCATTAGGGCAGAGAATTCCTCATGATACAACTCCCTAACATAACATATTGCTTGGGGACTTACCCAGGGTCACACAGCCAGTGTATCAAGATATCTCTTGAATCAAGATCTTCCTGACCTCAAGGACAGCTCACTAACCACCAAGCAATGTTACCTCTTATATTTCCTTTAATAAAAATAATACAATCATATTAGAAACATTAGATAGTGCATAGTAGATAGAGGGCTAGACCCAAAGCCAAAAAGACTTGTCTGAATCCTTCCTCAGGCATTTACTATCTGTGTGACGTTGGGAAAGTCACAACCTCTGCTTCCTTTGTTCTCCTGTAAAATGGGGATAATAATAAATATTCTTTTGTAAAGTGATGATAATAGTAACAGAAACAACAATACCTCCTCTGGGTTATTGTGAAGATAAAATGAGATAATATTTATTAAATGCTTTGTAACAATTAAAGTGCTATATAAACAGTAGTCATTAATGAAATCATATGCACTGAAGCTAAATGTAAAATTTATTTAAAAAATGTTTTGGAATTTCCTGATTATTGTGTTTTTAAGATATCTACTGACCTCACTAGCCACTTAACAATTCAAACTGTATGCCCCTTTGTAATTATATATTTCATATTTGAAAATCTTGATGGACAAACCTTTAGAGTTTCTGAGTTTTAGATGTTTAGGGCTTGAGGGAGAAAAAAAATGCTCTAATGCTTTCAAGGATGGATCTTCTTTTCATTTTTCTTTAGTCATTCTTTAATGTGAAAAATGATTCATTGTTTAAGGGCTCCCTGGTGGTGGCAGGTCAGAGTCAGAGCACCTAACTCCCGCTGAATCCTCCCTTTCAAGCTCTTTTGTAAGGTTCAGTCTGTGACGGGCTTGGTTGATTTGAGTAGCATATGTTCACTGGCCAAGGTTGTGGGCTCTATCCTTTAACTCTAGGTCATTGGAGTGGACATTCAGGGTCAGAGCATCTTTTGGTTTTTTGTTTGCTTTTTTTTTAAACAGGCAGTGGTGTTACCACTGGTGTCACTGCCTGCCCCTGCATTGGGCTGAATTACAAACCAAGTATCTAACAGCATTTGGGAAGATATATTCCCAGGTTGTGGGACATAACAGCCTCTTCAGCCATTTGGCTGGAGCATAAAGTCTGGGATACAGTGAAGCACATCTCTCCTGCAGCATGGTGACCAAGCTCTTTGTTCAACATGTTTTTTCCTGTTCTCCTATTTTCCTATTTTCCCACAGATCTCTAGATTCTCAGAGCTAAGGGGGACTGCAGATGTTATATGGGCCAATAGGTGGCACGGTGGATGGGGTGTGAACTTGGAGTCAGAAAGACCTGAATTCAAACCCTTCCACAGATAATTATTACCTCTTTGCCACTGGACATTAGGTAGTGTAGCACTAGACTCCAGGAACACCTGAGTTCAAATCCTGACTCAGGAGTTTGCTATCTGTTTCACCTTGGGAAACTCATTTAACCTCTCTCCACTTTCTTGGCTCTTCTGTAAAATGGGGATAAATCACTTAATTTCTCACTGTCTCAGTTTCGTCATTTGTCAAATGAAAATAATAAAACATCTGCTTCACATGGGTGTTAACAAGGTAACATGTCAAGGCTCTTGCAAATCTGAAGACACTATGGAAATGCTATTGCTATTTAACATGCCTTGTAACCCATACCCATGTAGAATACCTTTTACAACATCCCAGTAAATGATCAGCAAGTGTGGAAAAAGTGGGAAGATTGGTAGGCCTAGAATATTGAATGAACTGAATTCAAATCTTACCAATTCTTAGTAGTTGTGTTGCCCTGGGCAGGTAAGTCACTAAGCATCCCTATCCTTCATTTCTTCAGTGGTAATAAAGAAATAAAAACATCTATATTGAAATACAGCGTACAATAGTACATAGAGAGGTGTACTTGGAGTCTGGAAAATGTAGGTTCAAGACCTACCCCTGACAAATCTGGACTATGTGACTCTGGGCAGAGAATGAGGCAAGCCCTGCAGAGAAGGGCTAACACCTATTACTTGGGGAGTACCTCATTGGAAACTCCCTAAACCAATGGAATCTCAGGTCCGATAAAAAAGATAAAATGCAAATGCCTCTCAGACTAACCTTTTGAAGCAATTGTCCAGATCAAATGAGATAATGCATGTAAAGGTTGGCTTTGCAAACCTTTAAGTATTTGATCAATATCAGAAGTTATTATTGCTTCCTGAGACAGCTCAGTAAGGGAAAGAAATTGGTCCATGCTTAGAAACTGCGAAATAAATGAACATGTGAAAGGGTCAAGAAACTTGTTTCCATCTGGGCAAAGCTACTATTTCCAGAAGCCTGGAAAGATGACAAAAATGAGGCAGCAGGAAAAGAAAACATCAGAAACTGTTCATAGTGACTGCTCTGGAAACAAGATTGATGGGACCAGGTTCAGGAGGCAACACATCTATCCACTGAGGCAGGTGACATACACTCTCTCCCTCCCTCTCTCTCTTTCCCTCTCACTTCCTTTTTTTCCCCCTTCAGTTCCTTTTCTGAAAACAGCTTGTTTTTTCTCCTACTTTCTGCGTTTCACTGTGGAGGATAAGACATCTGGAAGGCAGTAGTCATAGGATCAGAATTTGAATCTTTCTCTGACACTTACTTTCTGTGTAATCTAGTCCTATACTTACAGAGAGGACAATCTGCATTCATAGAGGGAGTTTCCTCATCTGGAAGTTCCTCATATCAATTAAAGATTAGATAAAGTACCTAATTCATACAATTCAAAAGGTAGGGAACTATAATAGTTACTGGGAAATGTTTAATATAGAAGTCACATTGATATGGGAAAAAAACACTTAACAGAAAGGATTTCTGCTATACAAAACTTATGAAAGCAATTTGTATCACTATTCTGACAAAGATCAAAGTGTGTGTGTGTGTGCGTGTGTGTGCGTGTGTGTGTGTGTGTGTGTTATAAATAGCTAGGTTGTGCAGTGGATAGAGCACTAGGCTCGAAACAAGGAAGACTCATCTTCCTGAGTTCAAATCTGGCCTCAGAAAAAAATGAAAAACCACTTCAGTATCTTTGCCAAGAAAACCACAAATGGGGTCAAAAAGTGTTGGATATGGCTGAAACAATTGAGCAACAACAGCAATGTGTGTATGTATGTGTGTGTGTATATATATAAAATATATATGCGTGTATACTTACATGTATATATATATTTCTATGTATTCATACTTATGTGTGATATATACATGAGTATCTGGTGGAGAATAACTATTACTTTAAGTAAAATTAAATAACAATAGCTTAATAATAGTTCATATTTATATAGGGTCTTATAGTTAATTAAAAGAAGAGAAGCAGATCATATAATTTTCACAGCTATGAGCAGAAGATGAATTCTTAAGCGAGAGAGGCAATTGCAAAAGGTTAAATAATTTTGATAACATGAAACTGAAAAGCTTATGTATAACAACAAAGAAAACTAATGCATCTCGGATAAGACAAAAAGTAGTCAAATGGGAGGAAAATCACCAAATCAAATTTCTGAGTTAGAGATTTGGTATCCAAGATGAATATCACAGTGTAGATAGATAGACAGACAGACAGACAGACAAAGACAGATAGCTAGATAAAGATATGTAGATAGATAGCATACCAAATTCTTAGCTCAGAAATTTGATACAGAGATTTTATATATATATGTATATGTGTACCTATATATGCACAAACATACACATATATGTGTATATACATATATATAATATACATATACACACATGTGTGTATGTAAACATTACCTAATATAGGGAAAAAGGATATAAAAAGCATTACTTAAAAGAACAGAAAGAATGCTCTGAATTGCTAATAATATGAGGAATGCAAATAAAAATAACCCTGAGGTTTTTACTCATACCCAATAAAATAGCAAAGATGACAAAAGATGAAACCAGTCAATATTGCAGAGATTGTAGGAAGAAAGGTACACTAGAGCATTGTTAGTGGACCTGTGAATTTGTATTTGGGTAATTGGGTAATTATTTGGGTAAGCAATTTGGAATAATTTAAAAAAAAAAAACTAAAATGTTCATACCTCTGCTCTACAGATTCCCCAACTAGGTTTATACCCCAAGGAGGCCATTCATTGATAACAAGAAAGTCCTTATGTATACTAAAATATTTATAGCAGTACTATGTGTAATAGCAAAAAAAAAAAATGGAAGCAAAGTAGATGCCCATCAACCAGGAGATAACTATTAATATAATGGAACACAAATATGCTGAAATGACAAATACACAGACTGCAAGGAAGCACTGAACAATTTACATCATCTAATACAGGGTGGTGTAAGCAAAGACAAGAAATAATTGAAATGAAAAGAACAAGCACCAGAGAACCCTAAATGAATTTTTAAAATTAGTAAGAACCAGCATGAATCCAGAGAAGAGAGAGAAGACAGCCATATTTCATTCCTTTTCAGAGCTGAGAGATCCATCTATGTAACATTTTTATACTTTTTTAAAATGTGTTGATTGGTTTTGTAGATTTTTAAAAATATATGTCTATTTTTTCTCCTTTAATTGGTATATATAGGTATGTGTGTGTGTGTGTGTGTGTGTGTGTGTGTGTGTGTGTTGATGGATCTCAGAGAGGGAAGGAGAAGGATATAGTTAGAAATCCTGAAACAAAAAAAAACCAATAAAACATAATATCCATTGTTTTTATATTATTTCATATACTTAATCGAATTTGATCTTCACAATGGCTTTATAAGGTAGTATATTATTATTCTCATCTTATAGGTAGTACAATCATATGATCTTAGCTTTAAAACTGAAACAGACCTTAGATGCCCTCTAACCAACTCATTTTATAAATGAAGAAATCAAATCCCAGAGAAGGTAAATGTCTTCATGGTGGTCCCACAGCTTGAATGCAATAGGGACAGAGCTCAAAGCCAGGACTCCTCCCTCCAAGCCCTTTCCCATTTCACCAAGTTGAGAGCTTTCTACTGATTGAGTCAGGGTCATTTAATGAATTTTTATTGTTGTAATGTTATGGATATATACTAGCCAAAGAATTGTTATAGTCAATAATGAATAGCATTGTGTTTAAAGGATCTGGAGGGCCTTGCCTTCCTTATGGAATCCCTCCTCAATCTGGACTCTGAACGGGATCTCCTCTGTCACAGTGGGGAATGCCTTTGGAAGACATCCATCTCCCTATTTTATGCCTACCCAGATATTTATAATCAGAGAAGCATTGAACAGGGTTACTTCTTTTTGTTGTTGTTGTTGTCAAATGTTAAATTTATTGCAATAGTCTCCTTTGTAGCTTTTAACTTGCTGGGCATTCAACAGCACCACTATTGATGTCATCAATGACATCATGAGGGTGTTTGCCATCAATGTTGCAGCCCACAGACTGGGCTGTTCCAAGTATCTCTTTAATGGTTCCAGAGAGATCTCTTGCCAAAGATCAGTGCCTCATCTGTCGAGCAATGTTGCCAATCT
>JAQQSZ010002946.1:0-14594 GCA_028646595.1 Phalanger gymnotis
GTGGAGGAGGTAATCAAAAACAAATACTTTCAAAAAGGGACAGGGTCAAGGGAGAAAACTGAACAAAGGGGGATAGGATAGGAAGGAGCAAAATATAGTTAGTCTTTCACAACATGAGTATTGTGGAAGGGTTTTACATAATGATACACATGTGGCCTGTGTTGAGTTGCTTGCCTTCTTAGGGAGGGTGGGCGGGGATGGAGGAGGGGAGAGAATTTCGAACTCAAAGTTTTAAAAACAGATGTTCAAAAAAATATTTTTGCATGAAACAAGAAAATAAAATATACAGGCAATGGGGCATAGAAATCTATCTTGCCCTACAAGAAAGTAAGGGAAAAGGGGATGGGAGGGGAGTGGGGTGACAGAAGGGAGGGCTGACTGGGGAATGGAGCTACTAGAATATATGCCATCTTGGAGTGGATGGAGGGTAGAAATGGAGAGAAAATTTGTAATTCAAACTCTTGTGAAAATCAATGCTGAAAACTAAAAATATTAAATAAATAAAAGATTTCTCAAAGATGATAACAAAGAGAAATGACAATTTTTAAATGGGCTATGGGAGGATAGAAAAGCCAGTGTTGCATTGAGGAAACTGTGAGTTGATTCTATCATTCTGGAAAGCAATTTAGAACTGTACCCCCAAAATCACTAAACTGTTTATATACTTTGACTGAGTGATAACATTGATAGTTGTATACCCCAAAGAGATTGAAGAGAGAAGGAAAAGATTCATGTGTACAAATATGTTTATAGCAGCACTTTTTGTCATAGCAAAATATTGGAAACAAAGAGTGTGCCAACACATCAGTGGATCACTGATAAAACTGTGGCCTATGAATGTGAATTAATACTATTATAGTATGAGAAATTACAAAGGGATAGATTCAGAGAGAGCTGGTAAGACTTAATAATCATTAGACTTAGAGCTTTGGAAGGTTTGCAAGGCATATCCTTGCATCAACTTTGTGAGGTGGGTGCTATTATTATCTTCCATTTCACAGCTGAGGAAACTGAGGCAGAGAGGGAAAGTGACTTGCTCATGATCACACAACTAATAAAGCAAGATATTAACTCAGGTCTTTTGAATACTAAGAGCAGCACTCTCTCTACTGCACCACCCAACTACCTTGTATAAATTGATGTAGAGTGAAATGAGCAGAACTAGAGAACAGGAGCAAACCAGTGGAAGACACAATATCTCTGCTTCAGCCTAAGCCTAGATTTACCTCAACCTGTGCCTCTGGTACTGTTGGATTTGGGGTCAGGAAAACCTGCTCCATTCCTTTGTAGGTGAAGACAAGAAAACAAAACTCCTACATTTACCACCAGGGGGCAATAGCAGTACAACGAAGTCTGCTTTCAGCCTGACTATCAGTGTGAGGGACCAGATATAGTCAATAAACATTTATTAACTACCTACTGTGTATCAGGAATTGTGCTAGTTATGTGTGAAGAATGATCATATCCAAAACTCAATGACAGAGTATTAGATCATAAAATGAACCTTAGAGACAATCTAGTCTCTTTTACTTTAGTCCCTTTTATTTTATATAATACAACAAAATAGTGAGCCCCAGAAGAATGCAAGACACATAGTAACTGGTTAGGAGAAGAGTTGTTTCCCTGTCTACCATCCAGCAGCTCAAAGCCATTCTTCCTCACCACCATGAAAGAAAAGAAACAAAATGTCCACTAAATAGGACAGATCACTCTTTTGTTATCAGTTCTGCTCAGAAACTCAAGATTTATCAGTGCCCCAGCCAAGGAGACATTTGTCATCCACTGGCACCAGCCCTTTAGTCACTCATGACTAGAAGTAGGTCCTCCAAACCAGCACATGGTAGATTAGTTGCAGGTGGGGAATACTTGTGTATGCTCTATATACTTGTGTATTGCTCTATATAACCTACCAGGAAAGGGGAGATTTGAGCATGTTCTAAGGACTGATTGGCCAGTCCTCCATTACAATTAGTTTACCTCGTATTACAAACAAGGGTACTGAAGCTCCAAGAAGGCAAAATATTTGTTCAATGTCACAAAATTAATCACTTGGTAGCAGAGCTAGAACACAAAGCTAAGACTCATGGTGCCTAGATTGTCCAAACCTGTTATTTAATAAAGTAAGAGTACGCTGCATTTTTGGATCTGCATACTTGTGTCTCAATAGGTCTCCCTACCTGTGTTCCCTTTAGGACATGACCATGTAGCTCTTTTGCAGGTCTGTGAAGTGCCTGGTATTCTCTTGACTGACATGGTTCTCCTCTTTAAATACATACAGAGAGCTTTCAGGACTCCCACCCACTACCCTGAAAGTCTTTCCTTCTGGGATAAAGACCTCTTGTGGAAATGACAATGATGGCCTAGTTTTTCATTTCCTTTTTGTTTTTTTTTTTACTTTAAAAATGTGAACTTAGTAACCAACAACAAAAAATAACCATGAAAATGTACAAAGAAGAATTTTTATGAATATATATATGAAATTTTAAAATTCTGTTATTTACAATTCATTAAAAAGTATGCTAATTTTAATAAGGTTCAAATTTTCCTCAAGGTATTCATATATGTTAGCAAAGCATGTGATGTGATTATCTTATAGATGGCAAATGAGGGCACTTAATATCCCTGAACAATTATAAACCTTGGACTTAAAGAGTTACAGACCTGAAACTTGAGTGAACATGATTCAGTGGCAGGCCATAACTACAAGGAGATGGAGTAGAACTTCCAAGGAATCATCTCTAAAGAACTGAGGGCATTATTTAAAGAACAGCTATTCTCTGTCTTGGTTGGACAGCATCTGGAGTGTTTAGTTCAGGCTGGACACCAAATTTGATGAAGTATATGGAAAAGCTGTGGAGTAGAGCATGGACATTTTGACGAGGGAACTTGAGACTATGCCATATGAAGATTTGTTGAGTAAACTGAGTGTTTATCCTAGAGCCAATATTTGGGAGAAAAGGATAGCTATCCTTAGGTATATGAAAGACAAAAAGAAAGATTAGATTTGTCCTGCTTAGCTCAAGAGGATAGATAGAGAAACAATAGATGGGAAATGCAGGAAAAAAATTTTTTGTTCTACCCAACAATTAGAACCTCCCCTCCTCCCCGCCCCCCCCCAAAGGCATGGTCTATGTTAGAGATTAATGAATTCTCCCTCTCAGATTTCAAGCTGCAGCAGAGTAACCACTTATGAGGAACACTATGCTACTCCTGTTCAATTACAGGTTGATATATACAACTTCTGAGGTCCCTTCCAAACCTGAGATTTTGTGATTCTAAAGAAATCATAGTCCACTGAAATTTCATGGCATCTCAGAAGGCATCTAGTCCAAGTCATTTTAGAGGTGTATAAATGGAGGCCCTGGGAATAAAAAGATAAATAAGACAATCTTGGAAGCCTCGGTCATCCCTTTCCCATCTAAGCCTCACATAGCCAGATTCCTGCCTCGTGTCCTTGTCCTGACATGTGGCTTCTTAGATTTATACCTTTTCTTTTAATTCTTATAGGAACTCAACACCATCATCATTAGCATAGCTAATATTTATATAGCACTTTTTAGATTAAGACAAAGTGATTCCATAAGTTATCTCATTTGTTTCTCACAACAACCCTATTCTCTCTCCCCCTCTCTCTGCTAGGGGCCACCAAGGCTAATAAGAGTCAGCCCTCCCACAATACACACCTACTTTACACACATACAGTCATAAAGTCTGAGCTCTGAAGACAATCAACCAGTGAGAGAAAGAAACTCTTTATGTTTGGGGGAGGGAGTAAACCACTAGAATTAACTACAGAGAATGGAAGGCTGGTTACGGCCTGAAAGCTTTGAGGAGTGATTATGTTACAAAGTATGAATAATCACTCTATGTCCACTGAGGACATGTGTTTATGTGACAGCAGGAAGGACTGAAGTTAGAAATTAGGATGAACTTCCTTATTGCAAGAGTTGTGAAAGTCTAGATGAGCCTTTCATGTTTATAAGCCCAATCTGTTTGATAAAAATGAGCCTATTCCCTCACCTCTTTCTGGCCTCCAAATAATACAGGATGCAATGCTGGAACAGCTGAGACAATAACTGGGTGGAAAAGTCTCAGGGAGAAGAAGGTGGTTTGGGGACTAAATGAAGTGGAAGTTGCTTTAGGTCTCTCCTACTTCATTCCTCTCCCTGTCCCTACTGAACTACCTAGATGACATCTACATAGGACTTTGAGATCTGCAAATCAATTTATATTTTCTAATTTTATCCTCACAACAATTCTATGAGGCGGGGCCACTATTATTTACATTTTACAGATGAGGCAACTCAGCCTAAGGCTAGATAAGTGAGTTGTCCAAGGTCATTCAGCTAGTAAGGGTCTGGGAAAGAATTTTAATTCAGGGCTTCCTAAGTCAGGAGCTATCCACTACACCACCAAGCTCCCTTGTGATATTTTTAAACTGAGCCAAGAGCTGGGAAAGAAAGGGATCTAGTGTGAAGCAAATGGGTTGCCTTATTGGTGGTTGTTATGTTAATGAAAATGGGGAGATCTTTCCCATCCATTAATAGGCCTACGTGACCTGCCTGAGTCACATGGAAGCCTGAGTCACATAAGCCTGTGGTAGGAGGATCTTGTGGAATGGGGGGAGCAGAAAGAGGTAGAGCAGGAAGTCGGAGTGAGTCAGAGCTGGGAGAGAGACAGAGGGAATTGAACTTGGAGAGAGAGTAGGCAGAGAGAGCAGAGCAGCTGGTGTGAGTCAGAGAGGGGGTGATTCTGCTTAAGGGGGTCTGCTTGTGGGAAGGCCTGACTGAGGGAAGGCTCGGGGATGGCAGTGCCCCCTGCATTGATAATATATATAGATTTCTTTGTGGCTGTGATGGATCTGGCTTTCTGGTGTTTGAATAAATGTTTTGGTTTTATCTCCAATGAAGAGAGTCTGTTATGTCTTGAGATTCAAACCTGGGGATACGCCAGCATATTCATAGCAGCCACTGTGGGTGTCACATTGTTGATATAATATGCACTTTGAGAAGTGGCCATTGTTTAGGCAAGAGGGAAAAGGAGAAATGTGAATTACTGGGAGAGTCAGAGTAGGTCAGAATCTCTCCTCAGATCATGTGTTCCCCCTGCCCTTTAGGAACTCAGTGTCTATTATGAATCTCTAGGGCAGAGAGAAGGACAGGTCTCCCATGGGGACAGTACTAGGCACAGAGCTCTTAATAAATATTCCCTGTTCCTTTCGTGTAGACATCTCTTCTATTTTAACTGCAAAGTAGGAAGGGATACTGCCTGGAAATCTCAAAAAAGTGAGTTTTCTGATGAACAGGCACTAAGACTGGCCTATAGCAGTTGCTGATCCTAGCAGAAATTGGGGAGGATGGGACATATATATGTGGTCCTAGATCCAGAAGCTTTCTTTTTTTCATTATTTTTTAGGTTTTTTTAGATTAAATATGATTTTATTTTTCCCCCAACTATGCACCAAGAAAAATTTTAGCATTCATTTTTACAAGATTTAAGCAACAAATTTTTCTCCTTCCCTTTCTTCCCTCCTCTCTTCTGAAAATGGTAGGGAGTTTGATATAATTTTTATATGTGCTATCATATAAAATATATTTCCATGTTCATCACAGTTGTGGAAGAAGAAACAAATCAAAAGAAAAAAAACATGAGAAAGAATAAATAAAGTAAAAAAATATGTTTTGATCTGCATTCAGAGTCCTTGAGTTCTTTATCTGGATATAGCCTTTTCATTCCGGAGTCCTTTGCACTTATCTTGCCTCATTGTGTTGCTGAGAAGAATTAAGTCATCCATAGCCGATCATCACACAATGCGGCTATTACCGCGTACAATGTTTTCCTGGTTCTGCTCATTTCATTCAGAATCAGTTCACGTAATTCTTTCCAGGTTGTTTTTTTTTCCCTGAAATGTGCCTGTTTATCACTTCTTCTTGCTCGTCCATATACCACAGCTTGTTCAGCATTTCCACAATTGAGGGGTACCCCCTCAATTTCCAATATTTTGTCACCAAGAATAGAAGTGCTATGAATATTTTTGCACATGTAGGTCTTTTTTGCCTTTTTTGTGATCTCTGTGGGATACAGACCTTGTAATGGTATTGCTGGATTAAAGGGTATGCACAGTTTTATAGTCCTTTGAGCATAGTTCCAAATTGCTCTCCATAATGTTTGGATCAGTTCTCAACTCCACCAACAGTACCTTAGAGTCCCAATTTTCCCACATCCTCTCCAACATTTGTCATTTTCCTTTTTTGTTATATTAACCAATCTGATTGGTGTGAGGCGGTATTTCAGAGTGGTTTTAATTTGTGTTTCTCTAATCAAATGCTATTTAGAGCACTTATTCATATGCCTATAGATAGCTTGGATTTCTTCATCTGAAAACTGTCTATTCACATCCTTTGACCATTGATCAACTGGGGAATGGCTTATATTCTCATAAATTTGACTCAGTTCTCTCTATTTGAGAAATGAGGCCTTTATCAGAGACACTTGCTGTAAAGATTGTTTTCTAGCTTTCTGCATTCCATCTAATCTTGGTTGCATTGGTTTTGTTATTAAACAAACTTTTAAATTTAATATGATCAAAATTATTTATTTGATATTTTGTAATGTTCTCCATCTCTTGTTTGGTCATGAGTTCTTTTCCTTTCCATAGATCTGACAGTTAGACTATCCCTTCCTCTTCTAATTTGATTGCTTTATTGTCTATGGTACCTTTTAGCAAAGTGTAGTTTCCTTCTCTATTTCTTTTAATTAGGTCTAGTTTTGATTTTACTTTGTCTAAGATCAGGATTGCTACCTCTGCTTTTTTTTTTTTACTTCAGTTGAAGCATAATGGATTCTGTTCCAGCCCCTTACCTTTACTCTGTGTGTGTCTCTCTGCTTCAAGTGTGTTTCTCTTAAGCAACATATTGTAGTATTCTCATTTCTGATATACTCTTTAATCTGCTTCCATTTTATGGGAGAGTTCATTTCATTCACATTCACAGTTGTGATTATTATTTTTTTTATTTCCATCCATCCTATTCTTCTTCCTGTTTGTCCTCTCTCTCCTTTCACTCTTTCCCTCCTCACTTGTGTTATGCTTCTATCTACCACCTCCCTGATTTGCCCATCAGTCCCTACCCCACCCCCATTTACTTAATCTCTTCCCCTCCTACTTCCCTGTCAGGTAAGATAGATTTCTATGTTCAACTGATTGTGTATATTATTCCCTCTTTGATCCAATAACGATGAGAGTAAGCTTCAAGCAATACCCATTGCCCTTCCATATTCCCTTCCACTTTACTAAGTCTTTCCCACCTCTTTGTGGGGGATAATTTACCCCATTATAACTCTTCCTTCCTTCTGCACCCGTTGTACTCCTCTCATCCCTTATTTTTTTGTCATTACCTCAAACTCACCTTCTACTCATACCCTTCCTCTGTCTATGTATATTACTTCTATCTGTACCATTAGTGATACGATTTTTAAAAGTTACAAGTATCATCTTCCTGTGTATGGATGTAAACAGTTTAGCTCTATTTAATCCCTTAGGTTTTTCTTTCTCTTTTTTGCCTATTTATGTTTCTATTGGGTCCTGATATTAGAAGTCAAATTTTCTGTTTACTTCTGGTGTTCTTATGAACTATCGAAATCCTTCTATTTCATTGAATTTCATTGAACTTTTTTCCCTTGATGCATTATGTTTAATTTTGCCAGGTAAGTGATTCTTGTTTGTAGTCCTATCTCCTTTGCCTGCTGGAATATCATATTCCGTGGCTTCTTGTGACTCTCCAATATTTGAATTGGGTTTGGGGGGAACTTATTGTATTTTTTCCTTGACCTGATAGTTCCAAAATTTGTCTATGATGTTCCTTTGTGACTTATTTTGGGACTTCTTCCCTGAAATGATCAGTAGATACTTTTAATGCCTATTTTTGCCCTCTGGTTTCAGGACATTGAGGCAATTTTCCTTGATAATTTCTTGAAAGCTTCTGTCCAGGTCAACCTTATGAATATGATTGATTATGATTCTGATATTGTTTCTCCTAGATCTATTCTCCAGGTCAGTTTTTTTTTCTTACCATGAGGTATTTTACATTTTCTTCTATTTTTTCATTCTTTTAAATTTGTTTGATTTATTCATGATGTTTCATGGAGTCATTAGCTTCTACTTGCCTGAATCTAACTTTTAAATTCTTGTTTTCCTCAATTAAATTTTGTATGTTGTTTTCCGTTTGGCCATTTCTACTTTTTAGCAGTTTTCCAAGCTGTTGACTCTTTTCTCATAATTCTTTTGCATCACTCTCATTTCTTTTCCTAATTTATTTCTACCTCTCATATGATTTTTAAGCTCCTTTTTGAGCTTTTCCATGAGTTCTTTCTGGGCTTGAGAACACCTCCAATTTTTTTTTTATTTGGAGTTCTGCCCATAGGTGTTTTGCCACTGTTGTTTTCTTCTGAGTTTGCATCTTGATCTTCCATAACTTTCTGTGGTCAGATTCCATTTTTGTTGGGTTTTTTTCTCTTTCTTTGCCTTTTTCCTATTTTTTCTTTGAAATTTTATCTCTGTTCCCAGAGTGGAATGGACTCTGTCTCAGGCTTCATGTGTCAGTCGATGCAGACCCTGGCTATATACCTGATGCTGTGCTAATGTTAACCAGAGATCCATGGGGGACTCTCATGTATGGTGCTGTATTGAGGGGGGTATCTGGCAGCTTACCTGGTGCTAAACTGAGGTCCTAGTGGTGGTGTCTAGTGTGTGCTGAGGCCAGGTAGAGTTTTTCTGCATTTCGCTGGGACTACATGCAAATATGTGGAGGTCTAGCCCCAGAGGATGCCTGTTTGCCCTGGGCTGTGCTGAGCTCTGACCAATAGAAGATGCCTGTCTTCCCAGGGCTATACTGAAGCAAATGATTGTTCTCTGAACTGTAGTCTGCCAGTTCCCCTGGCTATGCTAGGACATATGAGGGGGGAGGGTCCAGTGTTGGTGTTTGCCTGCTCCACCACACTGGGGCCTAGGATCTCTTGCCAGTTTGCTGAGTTGGGGCTTGCTGGGACACTTCATGTCCTGGAATGTACTCCCCTTTTAAAATTAATTTTTATTTAATATTTTTAGTTTTCAGCATTTCCATAAGATTTTGAATTACAAATTTTCTCCCCATTTCTCCCCTCCCATCCAACTCCAAGATGACATATATTCTGGTTGCCCTATTCCCCAGTCAGCCCTCCCTTCTGTCACCCCACTCGCCCCCATTCCCTTTTCCCTTACTTTCTTGTAAGGCAAGATAGATTTCTGTGCCTCATTACCTGCATCTTATTTTCCAGTTGCATGCAAAAACAGCTTTTTTTTGAACATCTGCTTTTAAAATTTTGAGTTCCAAATTCTCTCCCCTCTTCCCTCCCCACCCACGCTTCCTAAGAAGGCAAGCAACTCAATATAGGCCACCTGTGTATCATTATACAAAACCTTTCCACAATACTCATGTTGTGAAAGACTAACTATATTTTGCTCCTTCCTAACCTGTCCCTTTTTATTCAATTTTCTCACTTGACCCTGTCCCTTTTTGAAATTGTGTTTGCTTTTTATTACCTGCTCTCCCTATCTGCCCTCCCTTCTATCATCCACCCTTTTTTATCTCCTTCCTCCTTCTTTCCTGTGAGGCAAGATACCCAATTGAGTGTGTATGGTATTCCCTCCTCAAGTGAAATCTGATGAGAACAAGATTCACTCATTCCCCTTCACCTGCCTGCTCTTCCTTTCTTACGGAACTGCTTTTTCTTGCCACTTTCATGAAAGATAATTTACCCCAATCTATGTTTCCCTTTCTTCCATTCTCAATATATTCCTCTCTCATCCCTTAATTTGATATTATTTTTTTAGATATCATTCCTTCATATTCAACTCACCCTGTGCCCTCTGTCTCTCTCTCTCTCTCTCTCTCTCTCTCTTTCTCTCTCTCTCTCTTTCTCTGTATATATATGTATATATATATATACACACATATATATATACATACATATATATACACATATATATACACATACACACACACATATATATGTATACATGTATGTATATTCCCTTCACCTACTCTAATACTGAGGTCTCATGAATTATACACATCATCTTTCCATGTAGGAATGTAAATGAAAAAGTTCAACTTTAGTAAGTCCCTTATGATTTCTCTTTCTTGTTTACCTTTTCATGCTTCTCTTGATTCTTGTGTTTCAAAGTCAAATTTCCTATTCAGCTCTGGTCTTTTCACTGAGAAAGCTTGAAAGTCCCCTATTTTATTGAAAATCCATATTTTGCCTTGGAGCATGATACTCAATTTTGCTGGGTAGGTGACTCTTGATTTTAATCCTAGCTCCACTGACCTCCAGGGTATCATATTCCAAGCCCTTCAGTCCCTTAATGTAGAAGCTGCTAGATCTTGTGTTACCCTGATTGTGTTTCCACAATACTCAAATTGTTTCTTTCTGGCTGCTTGCAGTATTTTCTCCTTGATCTGGGAGCTCTAGAATTTGGTGACAAAATTCCAAGGAGTTTTTTTGGGGAATCTTTTTCAGGAGGTGATTGGTGGATTCTTTCAATTTCTATTTTGCCCTGTGGCTCTAGAATATCAGGGCAGTTCTCTGTGATAATTTCTTGAAAGATGATATCTAGGCTCTTTTTTGATCATGGCTTTCAGGAGGTCCAATAATTTTTAAATTATCTCTCCTGGATCTATATTTCCAGGGCAGTGGTTTTTCGAATGACATATTTCACCATTGCCTTCCATTTTTTCATTCCTTTGGTTCTGTTTGATAATATCTTGATTTCTCCTAAAGTCACTAGCTTCCACTTGCTCCAATCTAATTTTTAAGCTAGTATTTTCTTCAGTGGTCTTTTGGACCTCCTTTTCCATTTGGGTAATTCTGACTTTCAAGGTATTCTTCTCCTCATTGGCTTTTTGGAGCTCTTTTGCCATTTGAGTTAGTCTATTTTTGAAGTTGTTATTGGAAGGAGGGATAGAATTTGGACCTCGAAACTTTAAAAAATATATCTAAAAATTATTTTAACATGTAATTAGGGAAAAAATTATGTATGAATATATATTAATAATAGCTCACATTTATGTAGCAGTTCAAGGCTTGCAGAGCATATCATCTCACTTTGTCCTCACAATAACACTGAGAGGGAGGTGTTATTACTATCCCTGTTTTACAGATAAGGAAACTGAGGCAAACAGAGGTTAAGTCACTTGTCCAGGGTCACAATGCTGGTATCTGAGCCGGGATTTAAGCTCAGGTATTCCAGTGCCCCATCCGTCACACCAGCTAGCCTGCTAGTACATTCTCTGCCATGCCACAGCACCCTCCTCGCGCTCAAACTCATTCTACCCTGTGGAGCTTTCCTCTGATTGGTTGATTCTTCCTAGAATCTCTGTTTTAGGGAAAATGCTCATTTCTTCATTCCTCTCAGGGCTTTTCATTCTTGGTTCTTTGGACTTTCTTCACCATACCACTGAACAGGGTGCCTTCTTTCTCCTCACTCCCTCTGCCCCCAGTTCAGCTTTATTTTATCTGTGGTATTCCCCCATTAGAATGGAAGCTTCTTTAGGGCAGAGATTGTCTTTATTTTTGCTTTTACATGTATTCCAGGGGCAGCTAAATGGCGCAGTGGGTAGAGCGCCATGCCTAGAGTCAGGAGAACTCCTCTTCTTGCACTCGAATCCATTCTCAGTCACTTTCTACCTCTGTGACCCTGGGCAAGTCACTTAACCCCATTTGCCTCAGTTTCCTCATATGTAAAATGATTACCCAAGTTGGGGAATAAAGAGTCAGACATGACTGAAAACAACTGACCAACAACATATGTATTCCCAGCACTTAGTACAGTGCTTAGCACATAGTGAGTGCTTAATAAATGCTTGTTAACTGACTTTTAAAAAAATTGTCATATATTGACATGTATTTAACTTGCTTTTCACCAAAAGGCTTTGGGTTTTGTTTTTGTTCAGTCTTTGTAATTTTTAGCAATGTTTTCTATATGGTTTTGTCTATTTATTTTGCAAAACTGTAACTAGGGTGAGACAACAAGAACATTATCTCAGGAGGATGAATTTAAAGGGTACCAATAATATGTCTGTTAGCAGGTAGAAACAACTGTACTTAGGACCTAATTAGCAAGAATATTTAATTCAAATAAGAAACTGCCATGTTGTGCATCCTTCTTCCTCATAATATCCCAGCACTATTACCTAGGCCCTAGGTGACTTCCTCTCCACATCCATCCCTATCCCTAGTCTCTACTACACCCTCTCCAATTGAGCTATAATAGTTCCATCCTTCTTCTTCTCCAGACCTCTTTCTACGTTCCCAGTCTCTTACGTATTAACATATTTTACTTTAAATGATTAATAAATAATGTGGATTGACTGACTGACTCCAGACAAGAATGGTCCGGGAAGGAAAGGGACTTCTAGGGTGAGAAGAAGAGTTAGGGCCCTAAACCATCTCTAAGGGTTGTAAAGCCTGATGCCTTCTGTTTCCTGGGCCAACATCTCCTGACATTGGCCAAAGTTCTCAAACATGGTGTGAGAAGCACACTGTCATTTTTCACTAAGTCCATGGTTCGCTATCTCTAAATTTAAGGGATTAGAGATCCAGGGAAAGTGATAGATCTCCAGGAGTTGGTCTAGAAGGAACCTTTAGATTCACATTCATTGAATGTGACTATTAACAGGTCAAAAGAGTGAGATTGGCTGACCCCCACCATCTCTTCCCTCAGGCAGACTGATGGTGATTTCTTCCTTCCTTAAGGCCTTCCTATTCCCCAATTTTGTTGTTCACCTAAGGGAGGGAAGATTATATGTGAAACAGAGGTGAATAAAGGGGAAAGAGGATGAGTTAGAGACACCTCTATTCTGGCATCCACAACTAACACCTACCTGGAGTTGTCAAGGGATTCCATATGAAAGCCTCTGAATAATAAGGGGAAATTTGTGCTAGGAAAATAGAGACCTCTGGTTTGAACTTTCTCAGACAGTGTTTTCTTAGAGGGTTGGGCTATTCAAAGAAGCCCAGCATTCAGACTCCCTCCTATGAATTCTAATAAGATAGAAAAAATAATTATTTAAACCTTTAATTTGAATGCTTTAAAACAAATGATGAATTTCACACATTAATCAATTGATCAGTTAGTTTTTTTAAAATGTCTACTATACATCAGGCATTATGTAGGTCTTGGGAATACAAATACAAAAATTAAGTAGTCTCGAGCCCTTAAGGAGCTGGAATTTTATTGGAGGAAAAAAAAATAACACACACATTAATATATACAGATTATCAGTATTTGCACTGGATCTATGCTTTCTATGATACAGGGAAATTGCAGATGAGGAATCTCGCTCTACCAAGGTGGGTCACAGAGACATACAATTTGGGAATTAGAAAGGATTTCAGTATCCAGCAAGTAAAAGTCATAAAAAATGATCTTCATACCAACCAAATAATTGTGTAGACTTTGTCAACATCCTTTCTGAGATTTCTAGTCTTACAAATGTGTCTAGAACACTGAGACTTGCCCAGGGGTTACAAAATTGGTATATGCCACAGGGAAGATACAGCTTTTCTGGGCTCCAAAGCCTGTTTTCTATTTAGTGTACTATAGGGCCTCTCATAAACAAATACATGCCAAGAAATACAAACAAATTTATGATGGATTTGTACTGTACTTTTTTCCCCTTATGTAAGTGTTATAGCACACTGGCATGTCAATGTTCATTTTATAAGACTGGTTTATAGTTCTTGTATCATTGTTTTTATGATAATAGTTGGTCACATCCAAAATTTATCTGAATCCAGTCTTTGATCAAGTCCCTATCCTCACAGAGTTTCTGTGAGGCAGTGTGTGATTCACCAAGGATTCACTTTATGGCACCATTTTCAGGATATCATTCCTTTCAAAAGCAAATCTCACTTAAGAAGAGTAATATCTTTAGGAAAACAAACAAATATATAAATGACTAGAGTTGTATGCTGTAGCCTGTGAGTGGGTGAGCTGTGCTACAGAAGCTTGTCAAGGAGATTAGATTACAGATCCAAAATCTATGTTCCCTTGTCCTTGTAGTGGCACCCTATCCAAATGGTAGTTATAGAAAATAGTCTTGAGGATACAGGCTTCCTATGATTCTTTACCAGACCTAGAACCACAGAATATAGAGTAGGGACCTGGTGTTTCATCCCAGCTCCCTTTGAATAGAACTTGTTGCTGAGAAAATTCTGATGAGCCTCCAGCGGATCTCTTTGGTCTTGATAGAGTAGATGACAGGATTGAGCATGGGAGGGACAAAGAGGTAGATGAAGGACATGACTGTGTTTAGAAATGGAGGGGCATGCTTCCCAAAACGATGGGCCATGGATACACCCACCATGGGTACATAAAAGATGAGAACAGCACAAATATGGGAAACACATGTGTTGAGTGTCTTAAATCGCTCTTCCCAAGAGGCAATTGCCAGTACGGAGTGAAGGATGAGTATGTAGGAGAGGAGGATGAGGGCAGAGTCCAGGCCAAAAGCAGAAACTACAATACAGAGACCATAGATGCTGTTTGGAGTGCT
>JAQQSZ010002947.1:0-14594 GCA_028646595.1 Phalanger gymnotis
TAGGGAGAATGAATAAATCTTCCTCTCATTGGATTTGACCTGAGGAGGGAATACCATACACACTGAATTGGGTATCTTGCCCCAAAGGAAAGAAAGAGGAAGAAGATAAAAAAAGGGGGAATGATAGAAGGGAGGGCAGACAGGGGAAGGAGGTAATCAAAAACAAACCCTTTCGAAAAGGGACAGGGTCAAGGGAAAAAATTGGATAAAGGGGGATAGGTTAGGAAGGAGCAAAACATAGTTAATCTTTCACAAAATGAGTATTGTGGAAGGGTTTTACATAATGATACACATGTGGCCTATGTCGAATTGCTTGCCTTCTTAGGCAGGGTGGTGGGGAGGGAAGATGGGAGAGAATTTGAAACTCAAAGTTTTAAAAATAGACATTCAAAGACAAAAAAAAGTTTTTGCATGCAACTAGGAAATAAGATACACAGGCAATGGGGCCTAGAAATTTATCTTGCCCTACAAGAGAAGAAGGGAAAGGGGAATGGGAGGGGAGTGAGGTGACAGAAAGGAGGGCTGACTGGGGAACAAGGCAACCAGAATATACGCCATCTTGGAGCGGGCAGGAGGGTAGAAATGGGGAGAAAATTGGTGATTGAAACTTGTGAAAATCGACGCTGAAAACTAAATATATTAAATAAATTAAATAAAAAAAAACATAATATTCTTCCAAATTTGTCATACTGTTTTTGACAAAGAAAAATCTGAACTAAAATCTAACATTTTTATTATTTATTTTTAAACATTTTTTTTCCTGATTTTACATTCTTATTTAATTTAGATTGACTCACTAGTTTACTAGTTCTTCCACAGAGTATTTGTTTAAAAAATCCTGTGGGATTCATGATTATAATTTTAAATTCCCAATTTTAATATTGCCTCAGATGATGGGTTTTTTTGGTCTCAAAAATGTCTGGCTGTACAACATGAATAGCTAAATGACAGTCATATGTTACTTTATATGTAGAAGTTTCAAAATTATGAAAACATAGCCTTAGGGAATTGTATTTATTGGAAACTTAGATGTGATGGTGAAGGGGAATGAAAATGTCCCAGAATATGATCATGTAGAAAGAGTTTTCAGTTGTTAGTTGCCATATCTGGTTCAGTCCCAACAATACCCAGAGAAGGAAAAAAAAAAAAAAAACAGAAGTATAAATGTTTATATTCAGAATTAGTTAAATAACTCATTAGAAACTCATTTTTTTTTTGGCACAAGATCCTATTGATCTATTGAGCTCTATGAAATTTAATATTCTCATCAATGACTTGGATAAAATATAGTTGATAGATACATAAATATTTAGATGGCTTAAAACTGGGAGAAAAAGCTATATGTTGAATCACAGAGAGAGGATTAAAAAATGATGTACTAGAATATTGGGACAAATCTAATAATAAGAAATCTGATAAAAATCAGTGTAAACTCGTACTTTGGTAAAAAATAAAATTAGTGGAATTCACACATGTAAGAAGTGGGAGGACTGTTTAAGCATTATTTCATCTTGAAAAAGATTGGGGATTTGGTGACCTATAAGCTCAATATGAGTTAATAGTGTGAAGTGGCAGCTAGAATATTCAGTGCTACCTTTGGTTGCTTTAAAATCATCATATTTTGTGAGAGAAAGGAAGTGATGGTCCTACTGATTTCTCTCATGGCAGAAAACATCGGGAACATTCAGTTCATCTCTGGTCACCAAATTTTTGGAAGGACAGTGTTAAACTGAAGAGTGCCAAGAGAAGGGCAGAAAGATGGAGAAAGAAACTGCTATGTGAAGATTAGATAAAAGAAATATGATAGGTGAAATCTGAAATAATTGATGAAACAATGGTTTGAACTTTTGAGCATATCAATTTATTAAGTAATCCATGCAAATTGCATAACAAATCAGGACCAGGCCTCCTCAGAATGGCACTGGACCCCGAATACAGAGTGAGATAGATATTTATGCATTAAAATAAAACAATTATTAGACTATAAACCAGAATACAAGATTAAGTTTTATGATTTCTAATCAAAAGAAAGATAATGGGCTTTCTGAATTGGAAGAGGGAGAGTGGACAGGTGCAATTCTCTGGAATTAGAAAAAGAGGTGTTCCATCTCCCCCTGACCAAATATTTGTATTCAATTAAATGAACAAGGAAACAGTAACTGACTGACCAGTACAGGACCAGGATTCCATATAAAAAATATGGGTTGCCTGAGAGGTATAATTTTGAGAAAACTACTTGCATCAATCTTCAGATCTGACTAGATTTCTGATAAGTGTAACAGATCCTTAGTTAAGGCTGTCTTAGCAACAGGTTGAGACGGTCCAGCTTCCCAGCCATGCAGGGCTAGACTGAAAAAAGTAATAAAATTTTCTCACAAGTCCCATAATTGAATAAAGTTTTCTCACAGGATAGAAACTGAACTAGATCTATAATTGAATATAAGGGCAACAGAGTTTTATCCAGGACTAAGTCACAAGATGGAGTCAGTGTGGTTCACTCAATTCCCACAGAATTCAGTATGGTTTGCCTAGAAAAGAGGAGTGAGAGAGAACATAATTTGTCTTCAAGTATTTGAAGAGCTGTCATCTGGAAGAAAGATTAGGATTGTTTTTCTTGGCTCAAAGCAAAGAAGTAGAAATAATGGTTAAATCTTTCAAGTGACAAATTTAGGTTTGATTTAAAATCAACTTTAAAAAAATAGAGAGCTATAGAAAAGTGGACTATGTTTCCTCTGGATATAGCAAGTTCTCCCCTACTTGAGGTCTTCAAGCAATGGCTAAATTTGCACTTGTCATGTGTATTTTAGTGGATGTTCTATTGGGTATAGGTTGAACTAGATGACCAATGATATTCTTGACAACTCTGAAATTGTATAATGCTTTGATTCTCTTAAATTAATTTGGTCTCCACTGGTCCATCTTGGGTTGTGCAAAAACAAAAAAAACAAAAACACATTCGTCCCATTTGCAATAATACAATAAAGTCTTGGCTAACCACATTATCATCTATACTAATATATAATGCCCCATTCCTTGAGGAGATCAATATGATCCTAGAATGTTCATGAAGAAGGCACATAATTCTATGTCAAGCCAAGGCATTTTAATAAAACATCATCTTTTCCTCTTTTTCCAAACTCACTAACTTAGCTTTCTAATCTGACCTCTTTTCCTTCATATTCTTTGTGGTTCAATCAGACTGGCTTTCTTACTGCTTCTTGTAAATGGCAATCCATTTCCTGTCACTGTGCCTTTTCAGCAGTGTTTACCGTGTTTGATATGTCTCCCTCGTCTTTTCTAAATCTTAGAATCTCTAGTTTCTTTCGAGATTCACCTTTAACAATACCTTCTCCATGAGTCCTTTACAATTCCCTCTTGTACAAATCAACTATTCACCCTTCCATCAACTTGCATTTATTTGGAATGTTATATACACCTTATTTCTTTTATAGATTGTGGACTCCTTGAGGGTAAGGCCTCTTTCACTTCTGTCTTTCTATTCACTGTGCTCAAGCAAGCACATAGTAAACCCAAAATAAATCGTGCTGATTAATTAGTTGTCCAACTAAAATAATCCCATAGGATTCACAGGATTATCAAATCATAGTTTTAAATCCAGAAGAAATTTGATTGGTGGTTAAGACCAACCTCATCATTGTACACTTGAAGAAACTGAGGCCAAAGAGTTAAATAACTTGCTCAAAATTACAAAAAAAGTAAGTGGCAAAACTCATTTCATTTTTTTCTCTTCAAGAGCTAGCTGAATGCTATAGGTTATCAAAAATGTGTTATATTTTCTTCAGAAAAAAAAATAATGCATTGTACTCTCTCCATTTGTATGAACAAGAGAAAGCCTTGAGCTGTAGACAGCTCTCACAAGTATTTGAAGGAAGGCATAGCACCAAACTGTGCTCTTTTTTTGTCATGAAAGAAGTTGTCATAAAATAGCTTGAATCACTAAGGAGGAAATAATGGCTGAAAATAATAACAACTATTTGCCTTGTCTAATTGTGTCTCTGTCTGTATAAGTGTATGGATTCGGGGCACTGAATGCACACTGTTTTCTCCTTAATTTCCAGAATAAAACAAACATTTCTACATCATAATGTAATAAAAATATAAAAAATAGCATAATAAAAAAGCTGATTGCACATAAAACTGCAAATCTATTATGTAAAATTTGCTATTCCTTTTAAATATATAATAAAGTTATCATGTGTTTTTTCCCTTTTTTTCTTCTCGCCCTCTGCCTTAGAGATGACTGCCACTAGATACAAATATGTATGTGTGTGTATGTGTGTCACACACACACTTATTGTAACAACAATGTGGCTAGCAGCTACTGTGTCTGTGTAAGACCAACAACACCAGCACACAGAAGAGCTGGTAGCACAGGTTCTTTGATCTGCTTTTCTAAGGAAAGCAACCTTAAGAGGTGAACAATCTCAGTTTAATCAAATATACATATATCATTCACTTAGTTCAGGGGGAAAAGCCAGCACCCTGAACTTCAGAGCAAATACAAACAGAAATTACAGAGACAAAATAAACAGAACAAACAGACAGTTATCAATAGACAGGCCTCTAGCTGCCTGACCAAAGAATTACATCATTACCAGAGAGAGAGGCACCAACATCTGGGTTTTCAAAGCCGGAGTCCGCAGTGGCTACCCAGAGTGTCGTCTAGTCAAATCATATGACACTTCCAGCAAGTAAGAGCCCCAAAAGAAAATGCCAACCTCAAAGCTCTTATACACTGTTCGGGACCCTGAGGGCTGGGACCAACTTAGCATTTAGGGTGTGGGAAAGTTCTTCAATCACTAGCACTATATCATATATATTGTTTCAAATTGATGACTTCTGATTGCCTTAGTGCTGAGAAACACTCTAAAACAAAAAGATCCCACTTTACCTGCCCCATTCAAAGGCCAGACTCATTAAAGGCACTTGATAGCCATGGAACCCCAAAGGAGAAGAATAGCAAAAGATCCTGCCCTGATTACCACTACGTGTGTGTGTATGTATGTATGTATGTATGTATGTATATGTAGGTATATATATACCCACATGCACATATATGTATGTGTGTATGTGTACACATGTATGTATATGTATAAACACACATTATATATATGTATTCTATACATCTGTTTATCAGTTCTTTCTCTGGATGCAGATAGAGCCTTTCTTCATATGTCTTTTGTAGTTAATTTGGGTATCTATAATAGTCAAAACAACTTAGTCACTTAAAGTTGTTCTTAAAACAATATTGCTGTCATTGTACATATCTTTCTCTTGGTTCTGCTCATTTCCCTCTTCATTATTTTGTGTAAGTCTATCCATGTTTTTTCTAACATCGTCTAGCTCATTATTACTTATAGTACAGTACTACTCCATCACAATCACATACCACAAATTGTTCAGCCATTTCACAACTGACAGACATCACTGCAATTTCTAGTTTTGTTTTTTTTTTTTTCCACTACCACCAAGGGAACCCCTATAAGCATTTTAGAACATACAGGTTCTTTTCCTTTGCCCCCAATTATTTTTGGAAACAGACCTAGTAGTGATATTGCTGAGTCAAAGGGCATAGGCAGTTTAATAATTCTTTGCACATTTTAAAGTTTAATCTGAGGAATAAATGCTCAAACTGAAAACTTAACAGTTTTTGGAACTGGGTTCAGATGGCTCTAGCACACTCCTGTGTTTTTCTGTCCTGTAAAGCCATATGTCTACTTCAAATATCAATCAATGTATGGAAGAACAGTTGGATCTCATCTATATTTTCATACAGACTATCACCAGACTGCCTAGAAATCTGAACTAGAAAATCATAGTGGTATTGTGTAGATAGGGTCAAAGTAAGTTACATAATACTAATGCACCAGTGATTTGCTTCAGTAATTTTGTGTAACACTGACAAATTACCGATAGACACATAATTCTGATTCCTGAATTTGTTTGAAATTTGGATAACTAAATTCTTTAAAAATCTACAAAATATTATGTAATGTAATATTTTCTGTATATTTATATTGCTCTAAGTAAAATAAATTATATATATATATATATACATACATATATATATATATATATATATATATCTAAGGTTGTCAATATACTTTCATCAAAAAAATTTAGATCTGGAGTTCTTAAACTACATTTTTATAAATTTTTATTGTTATCTTAAAAACTGAATTTTAGCATAATTGATCTTGCTTATAATTCTAGATATTAATCCTTTTTTTTTATTTTGTGAGTTTAAAACATTTTTCTTAAAGGAGCTTGATATTCTTCACCAAACAGCCAAAGGATGCCTTGATGGTAAAAGATAAATAAAGATAAGAAGAACTTCTGCTTTTGCTATTTGAAATGATCATAAACAAAGAATGATATTATTAACTTATTTAGAAAAGGAGTGGCCAATGCTAAATGCCATTAGAAACGCTTTATTGAACTCTGTTCTCCATGGCGACTTATTTACTTCGTGGTATTAATTTGACCTTTAGAGAAGAGCGTTGTCTTTGAAATCATTAGGGGGTGTATTTAATGCCTTTTCGTTTAAACATTTAACAATCCTTGACTTGAATGAAAGAGTTAATGAAATTCCCTTTGGACTCCTGTCTTTTCCTTTAGGGGCCAATTCTGTCATAAGGCAAGTAATGAAAGTCAAAATTTACCACTTGTGTTGATGATTATATTCTCCAAGGGACAATTTGCTTAACCTGATTAGTTGAAGAATTTTTTTCCCATTTTTGTAGTCTATAACTATATTACTGTTAATGACAAAATAATTAAGCTTTTTTTTTCAAGTGATACATGCAGTCAAACTGGGAATTCATCTCCATTATCAACAATTTTATAAGGGAATGTGATCAGTGTTTTTTTAGGAAAACATGTATATGTATGTATTTATATACATATATATATATTGCATCAAATATATTTAGTTAAAATTAATTGCAAAAACACTTGAGTCAGAGCTGTGATGTTAAATCAGTCATCCTGACTCCAAGTTGATGAGGACTGAAAATAGGACTTTATTTAAAGGTTTACCAGTTTAAAAAAAAAAAAACAAAAACCAGGCTGAGAATAAGGAGGACTATTTCTAAGTAAACCTTTGCTACATCTGCCCTTCTTCAAGGCCTCAGTTTCCTCACCAACAATAATAAGGAATTTAGACTAGATCAGAGCAGATATAGATGGTTCTTAAGCTTTTTTGTGTGTCTCTTTGGCACTCCAATGAAGCCTATGGACCCCTTCTCAGAATAATATTTTTCAATGCATAAAACAAATTGCAAAGAATTACAAAGTAAATAATTATATTCAAATATAGCAATCATCTGCATATATGTATGTGTATATAATATGTTGTTCAGTCATGTTCCTTCCTGACCCTGCGAACCTTAGCGTGCCAATACTGTCCATAGTTTTTTGTTGTTGCTGTTGTTTGTTTGTTTGGAAAGATACCGGAATGGTCTGCCATTTCCTTTTCCAGTGGATTAAAGCAAAGAGAGGTTAAGTGACTTGCCCAGGGTCACACTGTTAGTAAGTCAGTTAGTAAGAAATTGATCTTCCTGACTCCAGATCCAATACTCTAATGCACTGAGCCACCTGGCTCCCTCTGCATATGTATTAGGCATATACATATATGTGTGTGTGTTTGTGTGCATATGTATGTATCTGTGTGTGTCTGTGTCTGTGTCTGTGTATTCACAGACTCTGTTCTTAGAAATCCCTTCACATAATCACTAGGGTCCCTGAGGGTGTGAGCTTCATCATAAGCAAAGATAGGAATGTGGGAAAAATATGGACTGTACATGAGAGATGAGTAAGTAATGTACTTTGGCTAGAGGAAAACATGTAAGAGAGGAAGTGATAGGAGGTATGACTGGAAAGAAAGATGGTCATCATACTAGGAAAAACTCTGAAAACTGCCCTAAAAAGTTTAAACTTTATTTGATATACAATGAGAGCCATGAGAAGGTTTTGAAAAGAGTAACTCTTACAATTATTATACAAAAAATGAATAACCTTGCAGTATAAAGGAAAGATTCAAGGAAATAGCGACAGGCAATGAGAAAACTAGTAATCTGTTAATTATTCAAATAGCATAATGAGATTTATAGCTGAAAATAATGGGGTGCTGGTAACATTTAACATCTAGCTCTCTGAAAAAAAATATATACATATATATAACACCCATAACATATTTTTTAATTTGAGCTGCATCACCAAGATTTTTGTCACCAGTTTCTTGTCTAGATAATCAAAAAAGTTATTGGTACAAATGCTCACAGTGAAAATTTAACAATCAGCCTTCCTGAACTGTTTTGAGCTGTTCATACGTGTCAGGCTGGAAGGGATTTTAAAATAAGGTACAGGGAGGTACTGAGATGCTTTGCTCAGGGTAATAGAGAGAGCAAGCAGTAATGAAGAAATGTGAATGCAAGTCCTCTGAGTCCATTTCTGATGCCCATCCCAAGCCATCCCAAATACATTAAACAATGTTGCCTCTCAGGGCCTCCTGAACTAGGGTGGTACCTGTCAGAAATAAGAATGTTTGACCATTATTCTTCTCTACTATAGAAAAATAGAGGAACACTTACAAAATCTTTATTTGCTTTTTTTTTTTGTTTCCCAGTGTTTGGTTCATAAAAATGATCAGGCAATGATATAGCAATGAAAATTTTCATTAAAGGTAAGTATTTTTTTTTTAAGCTCAGACATGATAACTAAATATGCTATGTTTGGTCATTTTTTTCCGGAGACAAAAATGGCATCAAACTAAGAGTTTGTTTTGCTTTGCTATACACATGAAATTTAGTAGTACGCAAATGAAACGAGTGCATTGTCTGTATAAAATTTAGGGAAATAAAATGTCGATTCTGTCAAATAAGTGGTCCAGTAATCCATTAATTTACTAAAATATTTGCTTTCATTTAAAAGTTTGATTATTTGATTTGATCTTCAAAAGCATTCCGAATAGTTTAAAACAGTTATGGGTGTATGTGTATTGATACAACATTGTCAGAGATGGGCCTCCATTATCAGCTTGAAATAACTAATCATAATTAGGATCATATTCTGAAATTTTCCTTTGTGAGAAACCTGTGCCATTCCATATGATATGATAAACAGAAGATAACATCTATATGAATGTGTCGAAAGTCGGAGTGCCACATTGGAAGAACTAGGAGAAATTATAATGTTGTATTGATCAATGAATGGTATTTGTTTTCTGGGTTTTTTTTTAAAAAACACTTCTTGAAATGAATAGTTATTGAATCTCCCCTTTAAATGGAAAAAAATAATATAAAAGTGCATGCACAAATGATTATGTCTAAAATTGGCTAATTGCACCCAAGAAATAAATGGAAAGTGGCCAGTTGCAACCACAATTGCTCAATTGCATGCACAATTATCCAATTAAAGTCATAATTATTTACTGCTGTAATTTTTCTCCCCTGAAAGAAATCACTGATATTCTAACTATAACACTTACAAAAGAGGAAAATCCCAAAGATAAACTGCAGCTTTAAAAATTTGATCTAAAATAATATAAATACTATGTTTCATTGTTCTTCTTGACTTTCAGCTTTACTTAAGAAATCTATCTAAAAGGACACCAATAAAGAAATTAATAATAACCTATAAAACCATCTTTCTCTGCTCATGTGTCTCTATCATAAATAATGTACCTTATTCAGCAAGCTATGATATTTCTTAGTTATTTTAAAGAAATCTAAATATACCAGTAGGCACTACCTCTGTATTTCTGTACATTTATAAGATATGAGAAAATGCTACAGAGTTGATTCCATCCTTTTTGTATGCACAGTCATTTTCATAGAAATTGGAGTTATTTTGCCTGGACTTTGATTCTTCCAAATGAAATAATGATTTTTCTTTTCTAGCTTTGTCTTCAAATAAATAGAATTGTGTCTATTTTCTTTTAATAAAATTAAACAATGTTACAATGATTAAGTACATGCAAAGCTTAAAAAGAAGTTTCTGTTTTCCAGGGTTGCTATTTGCAGGGCAGTCTTCCAAATTCACCATCAAGTTTTGTCCTATGCTGATAGTAAACAAAAGCACTCATTTTATTACTTGGCTCAAGTCACTACTGTAACTCTCAATTAAATAACACCCACATGAAGGCAGACAATCTGAATGCATGTTTTTAAACATGCCAAACTTATTTAGAAGAATTGTAAACATCTATCTGAACCATTCAGACATAAATGTTGATTGTTGTTCCATATTTTGAGTTATTTAAGTTATAAAGTAACTTAATAGCTAAAGATACACTTTAAAAACAGAGTGGGAAGAAAGTTTATGCTTATGCTAATGAGCATCAAATATGGAAATAGGATAGAGAGAAATGTGTCAATCTACAGAAAATGAGATACAAAGGAAAAGTACAAATTTTCCATTTCTTCAACAAATATATATAAATACATTTAAATTAAATCCACTCATTGAACTGTTGCATTCTTCTTTGAAATATAATACTTTCCATGTTTATTCTGCATCTTTATTGTGAAAAATCTGAGAAAAAATACGCAAAAGAAAACTGACCTTTTCACATGGTAGATGTTTAGTGTTTAGCCATGGTGGATAAGCTAACATTTTCAAATTATGAGAGCAACATTGAATATATTTCCCATGTTAGTTGTCCGGAACTTTCTAAGTATTTCTCATACTTTCTAAGAAAAAAAACAACTGTGGTTCTAATATTTTTATTTAATTTTTATGGATCATCAAATTGGGTAGAGGTATAATATGATATGAGACAGGATGCTAGGAAACTGAATCAACATCTAATTATCATGTCCACCTGACTACTGGAGTCACATAGGAGGAGAACAATGGATTAACAACTCAAGTATTAAGGAAAGATTGGATTGAGTTGAGATATATATCCATGAATTAGAACAGGAACAGTATTAAAAGACAGGAAAGTGTTCCAAAATGTAAAGATCAAAGAACGATGATGGAAAAAAAAAAAGCTGTCTTTTGCTCAGCTGAAAGATTTTTAAGAAATTAGTAGAACACTGATCAGGTGGGAAGAGATTCCTTTTTCTAGACATTCTATAGAGCCTGGTTCTATCCTAAATGTTTATTCATTCATTCATTCATTCATTCACTTACTTATTCTCTATCCATCCATCCACCCATCCATCCATCCCTCCCTCCCTCCCTCTCTGTCTCTCTCTCTCTGTCTCTCTCTCTCTGTCTCTGTCTCTCTGTCTCTCTGTCTCTCTCTCTCTCTCTCTCTCTCTCCCTCCCTCCCTCCCTGTCTCTCTCTGTTTGCTTATTTTACTGTGAATACTTCCTACCTACTTTCAATATTCTTCTTTGAAAACATCTCGTTGATTCCATAAAGTAAAGGCAGAAAGTGGTTTGTTGATCAGAAGATATGCGGTTACATCTTATTTTTTCAAAGGAGTGACATATGTTTAAGTAGGACAATAGGTTTTTAAATTCCATTTACAGCACTATTTTTGAGGTTATCATTTGTGAGCTCAATATCATATTACAAAACCCGTATAAATCTTCAACCATCTTTTCCTCTCCCATTACTTTCTTGGAAGATGAATGCTTCCTTCCCCCATAAGATTTGACCTACTTTGATTAGAACCTTTTTCGGCTACTGAACTCGGTTGCTCCCTTTCTTCTTCAGCCTCTCCCTCTCTACTAGCTCCTTTTTCTTTGCTTACAGATATGCTTGGGTCTATCTCATGTTAAAAAAGGCTCTTCCCCAGACTTAACCATTCTTAAGGTCTGTATTCTCCTCCCATTGTTGCTTAATTTTTAGTAAGCATAATCAACTCTTATTTCTTCTGCCTTCTTAACCACTTGCTCTTCAATCCCTTACAATCTGTTTTTTTTCCTCTTCCATTTCATTGCCTACTATTTATTCTATGCAAATCACAAAATAAATGAAAAAAATAATGTTTTTGCACTTAAAGCTAGAGATACAAATAGAAAGAAAAACCCTTATTTTATGGACCACATACTCTAATTGTGGGAGACAATATATATAAAAGAATGTAATTATTAAAAGAGCTATTAAACTACATATCCTTTGACCCAGTAATGCCACAACTTGTTCTATTTCTAAAGATGATTGGGAAAAAAGAAAAGAACCTATATATTCTAAAATGTTTTAGCAGCTCTCTTAGTGGTATCAAAGAGCTGGAAACTGCAGGGAAGGCTGCACAAGTTGTGGTATTTGAATATAATGGAATACTATTGTGCTATAAGAAATGATGATCTCCGTGATTTTAGAAAAAAAATGGAAAGATTTTCAGAAAGCAATGAAGGGCAAAATAAGGAGAATCAAGAGAACATTACATAAAGTAACAACAATATTATTGTAAGAATAATTTTGAGAAAATAAGTTAGTCTATTATAAATATCTAAATTAACTATAAAGGAAATATGAAGGAAGATGCTATCTGCATCCAGAAAAAGAACTTATAAATAGAAGTATGTATAGAATAATTTTACATGTGTATGTATACCTATTTGTGTCTGATGGTAGCCACCTCTAGGGTAGGGGGAGGGGAGAAAAAAAGAAATTTATATGGAATTTTTGTTGTATATTTGAAAGGAACAGATTTGCAATTTCATGTACAATCACCTTTTTATTGTACTATGTTATAGAAATGCTCGTTTTATTCCATAAACTTAAAATAAAATTAAAAAAAAGGAATTTAGCTGCAGATTTAGTATGGTGATGAATGGCAAGGCTCAAGTGTCTTTAGGCTATATAAGTTTGTGAAATGCCAATCCCTGCAGGAAGGAGTTCTTCATCTAACTAAAAGGATTGTAGTTAGTGATTCCCACTTTAACTGGGTGGTGTGAGCAACTGTGTTGATTTTCCCATATCCCTGGACCCCATGAGGTTTAAGTTACCAGGGTAGATGGGGTAGGGGCAAAGGTATACGTGAATGGCACTATAGTTGGCAGATCTTTTTGGACAGTTTCCCTGAGTAGGTGGATCAGGGGTTGCAAGAGGGATCATTTCCGGTACTTAAAGTATGGAAAAGACTTTAGAAGCCTTCTATTCTAACCTAGGTGTTGATATGTATAAATATGGTCACAACACATATATGTACATATACATATAAATATATACACATATATGTATATACATATATGTATACAACTATACATATACATAAATATTTTCAAACTACACAGATATTTACACAATCCATGTGTCTAGAACAGATGTTTATGTGCATGTAAACGTACTGCTCTAGGTGTTTTCATTGTGTATGTATGTGAGTGTATTATACAACATGTATGCTAAAATGTATAATGACATCGTGGATAATTCAGCTCTTTATATACTTCAGCCCAGCACATATCTGGCAATTGGCCTCTGGGTTGCTTGTCATTCATTTTGCAGAGATGGTGATATTTTATGATTTGTACTAATACAATCCCAGGGGCTGAATATGTGTATGCATAGGCATACATCTATATAACATGTAACATCCGCATATATCTAACATACACGTAATCACACCTATTCCTGTCTCTATATGTACGCACAGTCATCTATTGATATACTTAAATATGAAATAAAACTTGACAAAATGCTGCCATAGCTAGAAGCCACAATGTGGGCAAAATGAGTTTTTCATCACTATTCTTCTAGTGTGAGTGGAAATTTTCATTTTTTGGATATTTAGTGTTTGTAATGTCCTTTCTATGTTTTTGCTGAATTCGTGTTACATAGACATGAAAGTTTCAAAGAAATCTATATCTCTTTTGCTCCTTTAATTTCTTTTTTCTTTTTGGAAGAGGAACTTTTTTTATTTAATATATTTAGTTTTCAGCATTGATTTTCACAGGTATATATTCTGGTTGCCCTGTTCCCCAGTCAGCCCTCCCTTCTGTCACCCCACTCCCCTCCCATCCTCTTTTCCCTTCCTTTCTTGTAGGGCAAGATAAATTTCTATACCCCATTGCCTGTGTATCTTATTTTCTAGTTGCATGCAAAAACTTTTTTTTTTGTTTTTGAACATCTGTTTTTAAAACTTTGAGTACCAAATTCTCTCCCCTCTTCCCTTCCCACCACCCTGCCTAAGAAGTCAAGCAATTCAACATAGGCCACATGCATATCATTATGTATAACCCTTCCACATTACTCTTGTGAAAGACTAACTATGTTTTGTTTCTTCCTAACCTATCCTCCTTTATCCAATTTTTTCCCTTGACCCTGTCCCCTTTCAAAGTGTTTGTTTTTGATTACCTCCTCCCCCATCTGCTCTCCCTTCTATCATCCCCCCTTTTTTTATCTTCTTCCTCCTTCTTTCCTGTGGGTTAAGATACCCAATTGAGTGTGTATGGTATTCTCACCTCAGGTCAAATCTGATGAGAACAAGATTCACTCATTCCCCCTTACCTGCCTTCCCTTCTCTTCCTACAGAACTGCTTTTTCTTGACACTTTTATGTGAGATAATTTACTCCATTTTATCTCTCCCTTTCTCCCTCTCTCAATATATTCCTCCCTCATCCCTTAGTTTGATTTTATTTCTTTTAGATATCATCCCTTCATCTTCAACTCACC
>JAQQSZ010002948.1:0-14594 GCA_028646595.1 Phalanger gymnotis
TGCTGTATAGTACAGTTTAATATCTGGTATGGCAAGGCCATCTTCTCTAGCATTTCTTTTCATTAATACCCTAGATATTCTAGACCTCCTGTTCTTCCAGATGAATTTTGTTATTATTTTATCCAGCTCTGTAAAATAATTTTTTGGTAGTTCAATTGGTATGGCACTGAATAGATAAATTTAGGTAAAATTGTCA
The DNA here is from genome assembly GCA_028646595.1 of Phalanger gymnotis. Lineage (NCBI taxonomy): Eukaryota > Metazoa > Chordata > Mammalia > Diprotodontia > Phalangeridae > Phalanger > Phalanger gymnotis. The sequence goes on from JAQQSZ010002948.1 coordinate 197, forward strand.
TTTTTATCATATTAGCTCGGCCTAACCACGAGCAACTGATATTCCATTTATTTAGATCTGACTTTATTCGTGTGGAGAGTGTTTCATAATTATGTTCATATAGGCCCTGGGTGTGTCTTGGCAGATACACTCCCAAATATTTTGTAGTGTCTACAGTAACTTTGAATGGAATTTCTCTTTCTATCTCTTGCTGTTGGGCTTTGTTTGTAATGTACAGGAATGCTGAGGATTTATGTGGGTTTATTTTATATCCTGCATCTTTGCTAAAGTTGATTATTATTTCAAGTAGTTTTTTACTTGATTCTCTAAGTAAATCATCATCTGCAAAAAGTGATAATTTAGCTTCTTCTTTGCCTATTCTAATTCCTTCCATTTCTTTTTCTTCTCTTATTGCTACTACTAATGTTTCTAGCACCAAATTGCAGTAGGGGTGATAATGGACATCCTTGTTTCACCCCTGATCTTATTGGGAATGCATCTAGCTTATCCCCATTACAAATAATGCTTGTTGATGGTTTTAGGTAGATGCTATTTATAATTTTAAGGAAGGCTCCATTTATTCCTATGCTTTCTAGTGTTTTTAATAGGAATGGGTGTTGTATTTTGTCGTATTTGTATTTTTATCTTTTCTTGATTATACCTCCGTACCATATTTCACATTCATCTCCTCTCCACCCATGGTCACCATCCTAGTTCAAGTCTGAGTCACTGTTTGACTCTGAGAGCCTCCTAAGGGGTCTGCAACCTGTAGGTCCACTTGCCAAAATAGCCTTTCCTAGGTTCAGGCCTGATCATGGTACTCCTTTGCTCAAAAAACTAAAGTGGCCATTTTACCCTTTACCCTTAGGGTAAAATGCAAACTTTATAGTCTGGCTCCAGCCTCCTTTTCCAGAATTCTTTCTCACAGTCTCCTTCACCCAGAAGGCCGTGTGTCTGTATATACTGAAGGATCTCTGGAATTGGAATCTGAGAATGTGGCTCGTGCCACACTGTACATAGGACCACACATAGGTCACTCCCCTTCTCTGAGTCTCAGTTTCCGTATCTGTAAAATGAAGGGAGTGGACTAGATGACCTCCAAGATCTATTCCAACTCTAAATCCTAGACCTAGTCCATCTTTCAGTGAGGTACTTAGGCAGAGTGGATAGACCACTCACTGAGGCCCTCAGGGACCCTGTGAAGTGCTTTGCAAACCTTGAAGTGCTATGTAAATGCTACCTCTCTGTTATTCGGTTTTCCTTTTCATTGCAAGACAGGTTGTTCTTTATACCCTATTGTGTATGTGTATATGCATGTATGTGCGTGTGTGTGTATGTACATGTCCATGTGTGTTGGTGTTTGTGCATACATGTGTGCACGTGGGGGTGTATGGGTGTGTGTGTGTGGGGTGGTTACAACCCTTTGAATGGTGGAAATGGTGGGATAGCTTAATGATTCTCATCACGGCCCAGTATATGTCTTGAAATATTCATAGAATACCTAAATTTTTTTTAAAAAATGCTCCTTGGATAATCTAGTTTAACTCTTACAGGAAAAGATTTGCAAGGAACTAAAACATCAAGTACAGACTGAATGTGCCATTAAGGAAAAGAAGGAATTGAAGAAGATGTTTGAAAAGGAGAAGGAGGTAAGATTTTCTTCTTCCTGTGACGGTAAGAATTATAAAAAGATGTAAATAAAGCCTTTACGTTTCCAAATCATTTTCAGCAGAGGAGCTTAGGACACAGGACGACTTGTTCAGTTTGAAAGATAGTGAACGAAAGTAATGTGTGTGTTACTGTGATAAATGTCATGTACCTCAGTAACCGGACAGAATGATCCTGGACCACCGGATAAAGCTGCTGATACTTTTCTTCCTTTCCTAGGCTACTCAGGAGTTGAAGTTGCACCCCAGTTCTGCAAAGGAACAAGTCTTACATGTCCAGAATGATTCAAAAGAGAAGGAAAAAGAGGAGCAGCAACTTCAGGGGAAACTAAATTCACTAAAGCAGTTACTTGAGCAGAGGAAGAAGCAGACTGAAGAACTTCAAGAAGAAATAAAAACTACACTTTCCCAGAAGGTCTGACACTGTGTTCGTTTGCTCCTCGTGTAAAATAATGCAGGGTTTAGCATGATAAAGTAAGCAAATTAATGATTTCCTCATCAGTGAGTGGTTTGTATGTGAATAAGAAAGTTTTCAACATTAAAATTATAGAAAGTTTGAACATTGCAGCAAATATTTTAGTATAGAAATGCATTAAATGTGATTTTGGAATCACTTTGTCTTTTTTGAAGTCAAGAAGTATAATTAGCTTGCATACATTCTTTTGTTACCTTTTATATAACTGTCACCCTTTTGCACCAGCTAGATGAGGCAGTAGATAGAGTGCCAGGCCTGGAGTTGGGAAGACCTGAGTTCACATCCAGCCTCAGAAATGTACTAGCTGTGTGACCTTGGGCAAGTCATTTAACTTCAGTTTGCCTGAGTATCCTCATCTGTAAAATGGGGATAATAACAGCACCTACCTTTCTGAGTGGTTGTAAGGATCCAGTGAGATTATAATTGTAAAGCATTTAACACAGTGCCTGGCACATTGTAGGTGCTTTAAGTTAGTTATTTATTATTATTATTATTATTATTATTATTATTATTATTAGTGGTAGTAATAGTAAAGTACCATTACCTCACAAATTCTGAAGTTGGTTTTATCACAACCTCCTCTTGTTCCTTTGTCCATCTCACTCTTAATTGAATCCATTTTTTTGTTTTCATAGTGGAATCTTCAGTCTTTTAACTTCCCCTAATCAACAGGTAACTTCAGTGCTGCCTTCACCATGTGCTTTCTCAGCTCACACTCCTCTGTTGTTGATTATAACTAAAAAAAGTCACGAAGCCATGTTGATGAAGTCTGTGACAAATTCATGTTAACTTCATCTTTATTGCTGCTCGATTAATTCTTTATTTCTTATTGATTCCCTGTTGCATCTAAAGGTGACTGACTGTCTAAGACCTTTTCCATTCTCCTCGATTTCCTAAACCATTTCCAACCCTCCTTACTTTCGGCAGATATACTTCTTTACTGAGGAGAGAGAGTCCATCAGGTGTGAATTCCCTCAACTTCCCTCCTGTGTTCCTCAAACCTCTTTGTTTCTCTATTCTTTTCCCGTCTCCTATCTTAGAGGGAGAGGTGGCTTTCTTTTTTTGCCAAAGATAAGTCCCTCCCCTTGTTATTTAGTCCATTGGGGACTTTCTATCTCCAGTCATCCTGGTGAATATAAGGCCACTGGACCCAGATGGCTCTGGAGGAGAAAGTGAAGCTGGTGACCTTGCACAGCCCTCCCTCACTCAAATCCAAGTGCAAGTCATGTCATCTTCCCGATGTCACGTCCCTCTTCGAAGACAAAAAACAAAACAAGTCACAACAGCACCGATAATCCCCATACCTCTCTTGTATTTTCAGTATCTCTCTCTTCACCGATCTTTCCTTTCCTCCTTTAAACACACTCAGGTAAACCCTTTCTTAAAAACACCCAGCAACTCACTTCCTGCCCCTGCTGCCCATTTATCTCTCTCTGCTTTCTGTTACTTTCAGACTTCTGGGACGAGCAGTTTAAACTCACTTCCTCTACTTTGTCACCCCTCATTCACTCCTTCATCCCTCATAATCTTTCCTCTTCTACTCCACTGAAGCTCTTCTTTACGGTCATCAGACGACCTAGTCACCAAATCTGGACTCTCTTTTTCTTGATGGTCTTACCTTCCTTTGGTTGTTGTAGCTGCTCCACCCTCTTCCACCTCTCCAACTGTCTTCCCTGCCCTCTTCCGTGGCTCCTCTTCTCATTCCTTTATTGTAGGCATTCCCCAAAGTTAATACTTGAGCCTCTTTTTTCTCTACCCTGATAATCACATCCATCCCCATAGATTTAGTTATTCCTTTCTTGTGTATCTATCTCCAGAGTAGGGCTTTCTTCTTAATCTTAACCAGACTCTTTATTTTCCTACCCAAACCTGCTTTTCCTTCTGACCTCTTTAATGTTACTAGTACTACTAGGTTTTCTAGGCATCTATACTTGAAATTTAGGAACATCTTAGTTACGTTTCCTTCCTTTGTGTCCCATATATAATCTATCAAGTCCTATTGAGTTTACTTTCACTGTATTTCTTGAATTCATCCCCTTTATTTCTACTACCACCATCTCAGTTCAGTCCCTTGTTACCTCGCACCTAAACAATTGTTACAGTTTGCTAGCTGATTTTTCCACTTCTGTCTCTCCCCTCTTTCAGTCCATCTTACTCCCTCATGCAAAGTAATCCGCCTTCTGCACAGTTCTGCTCAAGTTCTTTTCCTGTTCAGACATTGTAGTGACTTTCCATTGCTAGTAGAATAAAGTCTAAGGTCTTTAGTTTGGCATTCAATCTCCTCTCCATTGTGGTTTCAGCCAATGGGCTACTTACTCTTCAATGCATCTGCCTCCCTATATCCATTTCTCCTCATCTCCTATCTTCTCACCTTCCCATCTTTGTTGTGCCTGGAGTGTACGCTTCTCCATGTTTGCCTTTTGAAATTCTGCTTATCCTTCCTGGCTAAATACTACTGACCCTACAAAGGTTTCTCCAGTCACTGTGAATCCTAGCTAGCATTGATCTTCTTCTCCATTGTACTTTCATGTTTATCATAAAGCTCTTTGTCTTTGTTTACATTCCTTCCATCTTTTCTGGACTATATTTAAACCCATACAGAGCAAGGATTGTTTCTTATTTGACCTTTTCTCTTGCCATAATTCTTTGCATACAGCAATAGGTTTTTCATTGAATTTAATTCCATCTAAAGCAAGATGAGATAATCCTAGTACGTTAGACAACGAATTGAAAATTTTTAGAAAAGCATTGTTTTGAGTGGAAATGTCAAAAATTAGGCCTATAAATTAAGTAACGTTTAGAAATGTCAGAAGTGTCAAGTTTCATAATTAGAAGAAACTTTTGTTTTCTATTTTAAGTGTAACCATAAGGAACATTCATTTTGTGACCTGTTTTAAATTGATTTCTAGGCACCACTGCAGGCTTTTGTTTTTCTCCTTTTTGTTCTTCTATATACTCTAATGTTTGCATGGACTGAGAGCCATCTTCATCATAAAGGAGAGATTTATTTGGGATCTTTTCTTAATTGAAAAACATGTTTTTCTCACTGTCTAGTGATGTAGCTGTTTTTATTTTTGCTTGAATACTTTAAGGAAGATACTGAATTAATATTACTGCTACTTAAAAGCAGATAAAATGTTTTATGTATTAAGAATTCAGTGGCATGGGATTATTTATAGTATAAATGTGAACAATGACAAAAGACAAAATATACTTATAAAACTATGTTTTCATTTAGGTTTTGAAATCTTATTTTTGAATCACAGTCTAAAAAATCTAGTACAAACAGTTCCATAGATTTTTCCCTTCTTCAAGTATTATAGCTCTACTTATTATATGCAAGAAAGACAAAATTATTTTTATTAGTCTTTTTTTGAGGTTAATAGCTTTCAGATAATTCTTTTAAAACTTTGGCTAATGGGTGTAATCTTGTACTAGCTAGTCTAGTCCAGGATTTTTAGATTTAAGAGACTATTTCTTACTGTTAGCTCACATTTTTATCAGTGAACTGTGTGACGGAATAAATAGCATGTTTATTAACCTTATTATAGATGACTCGGACAGGGGCAGGGGAATAGCCAGACTTTACATAAAGAAATCAAATTAAAAATGACCTTAGCAAATTAGAAAAGAGGCTAGACACATAGATGGGAATGATAGGTATAGAGTATAGTCAAGTATAGAGTGGTAGTTATACTTTGGGGAGAAATATAAGCTTTATATAAAAATATTTCAAAATACAAGGAACAACAAGCCAATGGTATGTCAGAAATATGGCTCTAAATTTTTTAAATGAACAATCTTATAATATGTAAAAAGAAGTATAGAATGCAGGAACTATGAGGTAATGCTATCGTTCTTTATGATCATCACTGGTTAGTGTCTGTTGTCTCTTGATGGTTCAGTTTTGGAATCTTCATGTAGAGAACTTGGGAATGAAGGTCAAGGCCAAAGAAAAAAAGTCAAAGGCATGGTGAACAGAATTAATTCCAAACCACAATCTAGCAGTAGTTTCCAAATACATGAAAATCTCTTACAGGAAGGTGGTAATGGCTAACTGATCTATAACTCCTCTGAGTACCATATAAAAAGAAAACAAAGCTAAAAAGTACAGCATGAGTGAGTCAGGTTCCATCCAAGAAATCCATGAGGGGCAGTTACCGAGGGAAGTTGTGTGAGAGCCTATGGCTAAGTGGTCATTTGTCTGAGATGGTTTAAGCCAAGAGCGCTTAATTCATGGGGTCCATGAATAGATTTCAGGGCATCTATGAACTTAAATGGAAAAAAAAAATTACATCTTTATTTTCATTAACCTTGGTTTTCTTTATACTCACATGTATTTTATTTCATGCATTTAAAGACATTCTGAGAAGGGACCCAAAGGCTTCATCAGGCTGTGAAAAGGGTATATCTTGAGACAAAAAAAGTTAAAAACTCTTGGTTTAAGCATAGTCCATTTGAAGGCACTTCCTAAAAAAAAAATCTTTGTTAAAATTATTTTTTAATCCAGAATAACATTTTCCATACTTGGGCCTACAACATTATTCCAAATTAGCTCTAGTTTCTGCTCTGTAGAAGACATAATTTTATTAGTCTTTCATAGGAGACTAGTCTATACATCTTAATCATAAATCACCTTCTTGGACCACTCAGAATCCTAGCTGGCCAGTGATCTTTACAGATGAGGAAATTCAGGTCTAGAGATGGTAGAGCAACTTGCCCAGGGCACAGAAGTAAGTTTAAAGGGGATATTTTTAAACTTGGGGTCTTTAGAGGCAGTCCTCTTTCAAACTATGTAGAACGTAAAATATAGTTAATTGTTTAAATTTTTTGTTTTTTTAATTTTTTTATATCTTTGTTAATCACTGTTAAAAATTAAGTAGGAAAACAGCTTTTTTTTTGTAGTTTTTTTTAATCACCGCGATAAAATTATGGTCCAAACTTAAATTCTTTTTCAAAAGAAATAGAATTTTAGAACACAAAGCTACGTACAGCCTGGCATTTTCTCATATCACTCTCAATGGACCAGGGTACAAATTAATGCCCAAATAAATCCAACTTCTTGTTGTACAGTTTTGTTGCTACTTTTCTGACTTGTAATTGTTAAGCCACTGTTTGTGTGTTTCAGACAGAGCTTGAGAATAAACTACAGCAGCAGATAATGCTGTCATCCCAGGACCTCACAGCCGAGAGAGACAAACTTTCAGCGTTACAGAACACTTATGAAAAGAGTCAGGAAAACCTCAAACAGCTTCAGTCTGACTTCTACGGGAAAGAATCTGAGCTGCTCGCAACAAGACAGGATCTCAAGGTATGATGAGCTCTGTGACATGAATTCAATAGGCATTTGTTCGGTAAATAAGCATTTATGTATTAAGCACCTTACCCTGTGCTGGGCAATGAGAGTAAGCACACAGTACTCCCTGCCATCAAGGAGCTGACGTTCTGTTGAGGCAAGCAACATATACATATGTAGTGAAATACAAAATAGATACAATGCAGATATAAAATACATATGTACTTAGGTGTGGGTGTGTATATTTTTGGGGGGTTGGAGGGCTGACAGTTGGGGAGATGGGGAAGATCTTCCTGTAGGAGATGGCACTTGAACTGATCTCCAAAGGAAGCTAGGGATTCCAAAAAGGAGCTTTGAAGAGGGAGCACTGATTTCAGACATTTACAAAGGCCCAGAGATGGAAGAAGGACCTTTGTGAATGAGGAAGAGAGGGCTGACTAGTGGTTAGAATGTAGAGTTGAGTAACATATAAAGAAACCTGCAAAGATAGGCTAGAACTCATTTTAAATGACCAAATGGGATTTTATCATTTTTCCTAGAGGCAACAGAGAGCTACTGGAGCCTTTTGGACTGGGGAGGGACATGGTCAGACTTATACTCGAGGAACATATCTTTGGCAGCTAGTGGAGGTGCGATTGGGGAGGGGAGAGGATGGAGAGAATTCTAGGGGCCCTTTTAGGAAAGCATTGTAGTAATCCAGATGGAAGGTTTCGAAGCACTGAACTAGCTGCTATCCTGTGAGGGGAAAGGAGGGAATGAGTAGGGCAGATGTTAAGGAAGGAGAATCTACAAAGCTTGACAACTGATTCCACATAGGAAGAGAATGTAGGAGAATGAAAAGTCAAGAATAATTTCGAAGTTCTGAACCTGGGTGACTGAAAAAATAGTGGTTCCTTTGACAAATAAGGGAAATTTGGAAGAGAAAGTTGTATAAGTAGAAGAGCTTGAGTACTTGTATAAGTAGAAACATGTTTAAATTTTGAAAAAAATTTAAGTATTTTTTCTTGTAACTGCATATCAATTCGTTTAACAATGTTTGTGTCAAATGCAAGAGGAGAAATAAAACAACTATGATATAGGCATCTCCCTCAAGACACTTAGAATTTAGTATGGAAGAATGCAAACACAAAAGTCACTATAATGCTGGAAAAAAATAGTGTTGTAATAGAAGTATATACAAATAAATCCTGTGTTATATATAATTAGGGCTGATTAAATTTAGTCTTTAGGAAATATTCATTAGCAAATACATTTATTAAAGCTTCTGTTTGCAGTTTTGTTCTGAAACATGATCATTTGTAAGATCCTGTGTGGTTTTTAGGTGAAAATCTTACATGATTATAGACCTTGCTAGGAAATACAAATGCAAGGATAGTTCAACATTAGAAAACCTCTAAACATAATTAGTCACATTAATAACAAAAGAAATAAAACATAAAAGATTCTCAGTTATATAAAATTAAGCTTTTACAAAAATGTACTCAATATAATTAGAAGAAAAGATATAAATTGGGGGAAAATATTTACCAGAGATATTGAACCTCTGATAGAAGTCTGACATTCAAAATCTATAGGAATTGACATTGATTTTTTGTTGTTGTTGTTTAAGAGCCACTTCCCAATTGATAGGTGGTCTTAAGATATGTACAGTTTTCACATTGCTTGACAATTTAGGATAGGGCAATTAGCACTAAAATAGTAATTGGAAATATATACTGCAGAAACAAATTTGATGTGTGTGGTAGCCACTAGTAACTTAAGCACCTACCATTTGTCAAGTACTGGGGATACAAAGACAATGAAACAGTCCCTGAGAGGACTCATACACCTATAATTATATACAGAGAAATTCAGTGTGATTTTAGAGAGATAGTTGGTACCAGTAGCCGGAAGGGTCAAAAAAGGTCTTCTGTAGGAGGTGGCATCTGAGCTGAGCTTTGGAGGAAATGAATGGATTCTAAGAAGCAGAGGAGGAAGGGCATTCCTGAGATGGGGGGCAACCAGTACAAAGGCCTAGAAATAAAAAAGACCATGTTGTGTGTGAGGAACAGCACGAAGGCTCATTTAGCTGAACTCTTGATGTCACATAAGCTTTGAAAGGTATATAGGGTAACTAGTGAAATTATTGTACATTTGGAATAATGAGATAAACCAGTTTGGCTGCTGTGATTTATGCTGGGAAATTTAGTTTTATTAGCCATCCACACCAAGATTATCGTCCTTAGATATTGTTTGATGAATGGATTATTGCAATACTAAGAATCTAGACAGTCTGTGCCATATTTTTACACTTTGGATATTGTTGATAGGTGGGTAACCACTTGCCTCACTCTCCCCATGCCTCCCCATGCAGGTCCAGTTATTTTTGTCTATTGAAATGTAATCAGGCAAATTTTTTTATGATGTTATTTGGTGCCCTCTGTGTCCAGGGACTTATAATTCTCTTCTCAAAGAAAATATTTATGATTCACAGGTATGAGAACGTACTAGCCTTTGACCTCTCATTTCTTACTCTCCTGAGTGAAGTTGTTCAACATACTTTTCATCACTTTCTCTGTGCTCACCTTTACATTGAAATTACTGATAATTAACTGATTTAATTTGAATACTCTTGTCATGTTCTTTTTAGAATTTCTCTACCTCTTCCTCTGCAACAAATGTTAGTTCATAATATTCACACAGATATTCTCAGAAAATCTTATCTTGAAACCCTTCAATGTGAACTGACAAAATGCCCCATGAAGTGTTTCTTGTTACCCTTGGACAATTTTAAAATCAACTTCAGTATGTCCTAGGCTCATAGCACCAGAGCTGGAATGGGCCTCAAAAGCCATCTAGTCTAACTTCTTTATTTTACATATGTTGACTCTGATGCCTAGGGACGTTCGGTGACTTGTTCAAGGTCACACAGGTAGTAAGACTCAAGATTTGAACCCAGGTCCTTGAGCTCCAGAGCCAGTGTTCTTTCTCTTGTCCTATGTTGTTTCCACTATAATATTTACCTTTGTCGAGAATAATCTGCAAGCTATCCTTCTATTTAGCAGCAACTTTTGTCTTCTGATTTTGTTTATGTTGTAAATGTTAAGATTGTTATAATTCAGTTCTTTGAGTAACATGTTTGCCCCATGATCATTGAACACTCCCTGCCTTTAAAAGTACTGATAGCTAAATTAATGTTTGTAGCTAATCTAAAAACTGTGATTCTTAGCACCCTTGGCTCCCCTTTCCTCCATTTTGCTACCATCCATGCACCCTTGGAAGGGGCTACCCAGTTCTAAGGGCCATTTTGTATTTGTTTTATTTTGTCTTGTTTTTTACCATGGCCAATTAATTCATCAGGTGGCAACCTGTGAGTGTGAGCTTCTCTAACCCTGCCTGTCACTGTCCTTGGAAATGTTGCCAGGACTATGTTCAAATCATTGCCAGTTTGGAAGAACCTGCTTGAGATCCTGTTTTGTTGCCATAGCTTTGAAAAGCATGACGAGTCCCTGGAGGAGGATTTTGTGAGAGTTACTTCACCAAATACGTATTACAAGTTATGTGAGACTCAAATAGGAATCACAGACCAGAAATGCTGTAGTTTGAAAAAAAGATCAGGGATGAAACTCACTGATGCAGGCGCCTCATCTGATAAGGAACACTTTATGTAGGATGCCAGACAAGAATAGTAAACCTTGACTAAAGTCCTTCCCCCGGGTGGTCCTGATTTCTGGAAGGCTGTGGGAGGCCTTGCCAACCCAGGAATGTTTCAAGTATGGCTCAGTGTTGGCTTGTGTGTCTCGTGTTAGGGCCAGCCTAGCTAAGCAGAAAAAGGCTCCCCTCTGCGCTTGTTAAATATTATCTTCACAAGTCTAAAGGACTTGCCTTCTCTGTTGATGGAGGGAGAACGCACATTAATGAAATTATGGATCCTTTACAGAGATCTCATCCTCACAACAAACCCAGGAGGGAGCCACTATTATTATCATCTCCATTGTACAGATGAGGAAACTGAGGCACATGGGTTAGTGACTTGCCCAGGATTCACACAAGTAGGTGTAGGATGCTGGATTTGAACTTGGGTCTTTCTGACTCCAGGCTTGGCCCTCTTTCCACTGTAATACCCAGCTGTCATTTTGCATGACCCAGTTGGTCATTCTACAGGATCTGTAGAATTCCATGATCTCACAGCATTTCACAGAAGGTAATGCTTCTAGATCTCCTGGTCAAAGGACCAGGAGATTCTCATTATCACTCTGCATTTAGGATGGGTATCCTATGATTTAAGTCTAGACACCTGAAGTCTAAGGTACTTTGAGAGAATTCAAACGGCTTTTTATAAATGGCTTGTGAATTGCTATTTATTATATCCTTGTAAAATTGGGAATGATGCATCTCATTTGGATTATTTCTTCAGTGTCAAAGTCATGGGCACAGCCACATCTAAGACCTTATCTCTTAATGTGTTGCTTTGATAATGGCTGGAATTATGTTAATGCATAATATCCATGTGGGTGCATTATGTAAGCTAGTAAGAATGATAACTCCTTTCTGTAGTTCTTTAAGGTTTGCAAAGTGCCCTGCACATACTGTCTCATTTATTCCTTGCTCCCCTGTCCCCCTCCTCCCCCCCCAGCAACCCTTTGAGATAGGTGCTATTATCATCTCCAGTGTACAGATGGGGAAATTGAAGCTGAAAAGGATGAAGTGATTCAGCTAGTAGTGGCAGCTAGGTGGCTCAGTGGATGGAGTGCTGGGCCTGGAGGCAGGAAGATGGGAGTTCAAATCTTAATTTTGACATATTTTGGCTATATGAATTTAGACAAGTCACTTGGTGGCACTATAGTGCATAGAGCACTGTCCTGGAGGCAGGAAGACCTCAATTCAAATCTAGCCTCAGACACTTACTAGCTGTGTACACCTGGGCAAGCCACTTAACTTCTGTTTGCCTTAATCCACTGGAGGAGGAAATGGCAAACCACTGAAGTGTCTTTGCCAAGAAAACCCCATGGACACAATCTGTGGTCCATGGGGTCACAAAGAGTCAGACCCAACTGAACAAAACCATTCAGCTAGTAAATGTCTGAGTTAAGATTCAATTCGAGTCTGTCTGGTTCCCAGTTCAGCCCTCTGTCCGCTGATTTACATGTGAATGGCATTTACAAAAAACGATGTAGGTTGTAAAATAACTGGAATGCTTTTTGAGAAGGTATAAGGTAGATAATTTCTACATTTTATTTCTGCTTATTTTTGTCAAAGAAAAAAATGGTGTAGTAGGACATTGAGATGGAGCCTTATGAGAAACAAGCCAGCCAAAGTAAGATTATGCCGTTTCACAGAAGTCACCCACGGCCATCATAGTTTATTTCTGTTTCTGTGAAATGAGCAGATCTCACAATCTTCTTTGTTGTTTGGATTGATTGGACACCACGTGATCTCCAGTAGGAATAGGAAGGGTCAGAATTAAATTGTGCTTTTAGCACCACCTGCTGGAATATCGATGAAGTATCACTTTTAATTGACTGACTATTAAATGGAATGTCTATTAGATTCTGTCCTTTGTTAAGTAAAAATAGAAGTGAGGTTTAACCATGAACACTGTGCTTTGGATTATTTGTGTGATCGTGTTCAAAGAAAGGTAGCTGTTGGAATTTAAAATAAATTCTGAGAATCTGAGTACCATCCCTATTCAACCTCCTACCATCAGACATTAAACAGGGTTACTTTTTTAAAAAGAGGGGGAAAAAACCTTCTTACAAAGGTTTACTTTAAAATATTGTGTTAACATGTGTAACTTATGTTGAATTGCTTGCCTTCTCAATGAGGTGGGATGAGGGGGGGAAGGGAGAGATTTTGGAACTCAAAGTTTTAAAAAGGAATGTTAAAAATTGTTTTTACATGTAACTGGGGAAAAATAAAATACTAAATAAAAAGTAAAATATTGTGTTAAGTACATTTTTTTTCTTTCTGTAAAAATGGATAATTTGATGAGGATGATTTTTTTGAGGGAAGTAACTGAAAGGAAACAGACTAAATAAGTAATTTTTAAATTATTACAGTAAATCCCATATTTAACCCAGAGATCATATAGATTTGCATCAGTTCTCCTATCTTGCTATATTTCTCAGGATTCTTCATTCATTCATCATTTTTTGTGACATCATTCCTTCAACAAGCATTTCATAAAGCACCTACTCTCCTGGGGGTGCAAGCACAAACAAACTAGTCTCTGCCCTCAGTGACATTCTGTTACAGTCATAGATAAGTTTCCTCAACTGTCAGATGACAGAGTTGGGCCAGATGTCTCCTTAGGTCCCTGCTAGCTCTAGAGCTGTGATTTTGCCACAATAATTTATTCCACCATTTCTCAGGCACGGGCACCTACATTATTTCTGGTTTTTTGCTACCAGAAAAAAATTATTTTATATATTTTTTGTCATAAATTATTAATGTTTTGTTACATGTGGGATCAGTCTTGCTCTCTTTAATTTCCTTGCTATATATTCCCAGCAGTGGAATCTTTGGGTCAAAGAGTAGGAACAGTCAAGTGACTTCTTACGTAATTCCACAATTTTTTTTCACAGCATGGTTGAACCAGCTCTACAAACTATATGCCTGTCTTTCTGTAGACTCTTCAACTTTGATCATTTTCACCCTGTTATCTTTGCTAATTTGTGAGTGTTTATAAGAAACCTCACCTGTTTTGATTTGTATTTCTCATATTAGTGATTAGTTGATAGTTCACAATTCTACTTTTGAAAATTATTTGTTCATATCCTTTGACCACTTGCCTTTTGGGAAATGGCTCTTGGTCTTGTGTATTTGTGTTCACTATATGCCCAAGTATGGCTTCTTAATATGGGCCCCTTTGAGAATTTCATGGATGACCATTAAGCAGTTATGATTTCCTACTCCTTATGCCAACACAGTTCCCACCTAGAGGGGTAGCCTGCTTAGTGCTAGGGCCAAGTCTCCTCATTGGCTTTTTGAAGCTCTTTTGCC
>JAQQSZ010002949.1:0-14594 GCA_028646595.1 Phalanger gymnotis
ATGAGATCATAGATTTTTCAAAATATTGATTGTAAACTCTTTCTCCCTTTTTCATTTCTTCTTCCTTGTCTTCTTCTCCTACCTCTCTCCTTAAATGATAATTATAAAATTACCATCTGCGATTTTATGTCATATTTATTGAATAATTTTGTGGGCTTTGTTTTAAATTTTAAAACAGATAAGTGGGCTATTTTGTATTTTATAAAAGAAAAATAATGCATTAGCTTTACAAAGCTGTTACTTATTGGTTCCTTGATTGACTTTTATTCAGTGTCTGTGGCCTTTAACAGAAAGAAAAAAAAAGTCCTTCACTGATATTTTAGACACCAACCATAAATAACAGTAGTGGTAAGACATTTGGTCTTTTTACTCTATGAAACTCCTTGTTAGAAAATCAAGCATGGGCTTTGTTTAAGAAAGAAATGAGAAGAACTAATAGTATAAAATTAGTGTATGTATAATGTGCAGCATAAAATGCATCCACGGTGAAAAATACTAGTAAAAAATTTCTTTATGAAAAGAGGACTATGTCTGAATCAATCTGATCAATGTAGCGAAGTTAACAAGAGAAGTACGTAGCAATGTATCCTATTTTCCTCAAGAACATGGCTATGATTAATCTTTTTTTTTTAAAAAAAAGTGTTTTTTTTTCTTTTTTTAGGATATATTTGCTTGTTGTTTTAATTGCTTTCATTATACTTAAAGCTTCCTTTTATGAGTCACTGCTGGGCTCAGGAGAAAGTAAAGATTGAAGTTCAAGTCCATAAATATCCATGTAAAGTGGACTATTGGCTTCACTTGATGGCTGCCAAGGTATTGAATAAGGTCCACTTAAACCTTAAATATATTTTATTAGCCTTAGGCTTGATGATATTAAGGAGTGGGAGAAAAAAACCTTGTGTAACCCTGTAAGAATGTACAACCTTTGATGCTAGTTTCTTTGTAATTGTATCCCTAACACCTACCACAAAGTCTAGCTCCTTGTAAGAATTTAATAAATGTGAGTAGCAAATAGATTGCTGTTCTGAGATGTGATTTCTTCTGACCTAAATATTACAAAAGTGGAATGACATGAAGACCAACAGTTGATGCATGAAAAGTCATGCAATATACCTTAACATAATCCCTGATGATGAACCAGAGAAGTAAAATGGTGTCCCAACCTCCTACATTCTCTGTTATGTAAACAGACATGATGAATTATGAATGATGAATTTGTGATGTCAATTATTTGTTTACACAGTAGAGGTCTCTGCCAGCTCCAAAAGGCATAAACCTAAATTCTGTGAACTATTTTAAGAAATGTAAATAGTAAGGTTAGATTAAAAAACACTTTGTCTAATTAAATTTCATCAGATTTCTTGCTGGTGTTACTTCCTCATTTTTCTCCCAGTCTGTCTGCTCAGTAATAATAAATCATTAATTTCAGCAACTCTAGACAACTGTACTTGTCTAAAGTTTTCTCAGACACGCAGTGGAAAAGTTTAAGAGGCAGAGCTTGTTCTAATTGCCCCAGATCATCTTCATTTTTCTGTTTTTGCATGTATCTTCTTTCAATTTTTGGAAAATCTCAGAAGTCTTGACACACACCTAGCTACAATGTTCTCCCCTCAGTTCAATCTTAAGTGTCCTGTTATTCCTCACCTGAGTGAACTCCCTTCCTCTTTTGCTCACATTTATTTAACCTTTTAAATTTTACAATGTTTTATTCATATCACTACTTGTAGATTAGAAAAATATTATTCTTACTTTATAGATGAAGTAACTGAGGCTTGTACAGGTTAAGTGTCTTGCCTAATATTACTCAGCTAAAAAGTAACAAACCAGGAATTAGACTGCTTTACTCTAAGACAATTGTCTTTTCCATTATATCATATTGCCTCAAAACTCAAACCCAGTAGTGATGATGAGAACACTCGTTTTCTTGTTTCTTTATCTCTCCCCATTGCTCAGGTTCCCTATATGTGGAAATTCTCTGTGACCCCCTAACACCTTGGGAACTTAACTGGTTTGCCATATGGAACCAGCCCAACTTTGCCTACTTCCTTCACCCCTCTCCCACAAACTTATCATTTTCTATGATCAACATGAAGATTTTTTAAAAAATAATGTCCTTGAACTCATTCTAAAGAAGACCCAATGCTAAATATACGGAGACAGTTCCATTAATAGTACTATCTAAGGAAAGGTATACTTGCTCAAAAGTATCTCCCTTAGTGGCCTACCAGGATTGCTGAAACTTCCACCATTTTTTGTTGTTGTTAATAAATTGAAATCTTAGGCAAATAGAAACCTGTTATCTGGGAAGAAAAGATTTCAACATTGAGATTTCAATATTAATGTTTACGTTATTTCCAATACACAGTTCATGAAAAATCTTAGCTTCTACAACCTGTACCTCTTTTACACAGGTAATTTAAATTCAGAAGTTATTTTTGTCCATTTTGTCCAACTTCTTTTAGCAGTTGAGTAAAACTGAGGCCACAGAGGTCATATGACTTGCCCAAGTTTATATGGGTAGAAATTGGCTGAGAGAGGAATTGAACCTTGCTCAAATGAATCCAAATCTCATCATTTTCCCCATGGTATATATCCATTTCATCATTCTCCTTTACCATATTCATTAATCTGTGCCCCCCCCGCAGAGATGGTCTTGCCTTAAATTCACTTTTGGTCCCTCTCCAGTCTCCAAGGTTGTTGTTTTTGTTCAGTTGTATCAGACTCTTTATAACCTCTTATGGGGTTTTCTTGGCAAAGGTACCGGAGTAGTTTGACATTTCCTTCTCTAGTGGATTAAGACAACAGCAACAAGGCAAATGGAAGTTAAGAGACTTCCCCAGGGTCACACAGCTAACAAGTGCCTGAGGCTGGATTTGAACTCAGGTTTTCTGACTCCAGTTCCAGGGCTCAATCTACTAAGCCATCTCCAAGGTAAAAAAATCCTCTCACATCATGTTAAGGGTCCTTAACCTGGGGTCCATGGCTAGACTCCAGGGGATCCACAAAAAATGAATGGGAAAAATTACATTTTTACTTTCCCTAACTTTTAAGTGAAATGTAGAATTTCCTTCAATTATGAATTTAAAAAAAAACACACCCAAGAACATTGTTGTGACAAGGGCCCTTATCATAAGCTTCATTAGACTTCTAAAGCGGTCCATGACACACATGCAAAGTTAAGAACACCATAATATCTTGTCCTTCTACCTCTCCTATGGCCTTACTTTTCCTGATTCTGCTCCTCTGCACACCATAGTACCTCCTCTTTAGTATGTTTTAACCAGAAAGGAGCATAGCAACAACCAAATCTAACATTAGCCCCTGTGTTTTGCAGATGATGAAACTGGAGTCTAACTGGGCAGATACAGGACTACAGAGGCAGTATGCCTAGTGGCTAGAGTGCTAACTTTGGAGGCAGGAAATCTCAGGTTCTGCATCTTACCTCGGAGGCTTACTAGTTTTGTGATGCTAGACAAATCTCTGAGCCTCAATTTCTTTATCTATAACATGAGGGTGACAATTGCACACCCTTCCCCCACTGTAAAATGGGGATTATTATAGCACTGGGTAGTCAGAAGCAATTAAGGAGATAATATACAAACCTTAAAGTGCTATAGAAATGTAAGTTTGCTGGGACTCAAAGCTGGGTCTTCAGACTTCCAAGCCCATGCTTTCCCATCCACCATATTGTGCTGCTTGAAATGGGTTGGCTCTTATGGCACCAGCTCCCTCCTTTCACAGTCTGATCTTTTAGCTAGTCATTTCAACAATTCACTGTCCCTTGGTCTTTTGTCTCCCTGCCCTCCTGGCATTCTTGTGTTGCTAATCCCCCACCTCTTATTTCCACCATCCTCTTTCAGATGGCTGAGGGTGTGGGGATCTAGCAATGGGCCTAGAGTCAGGAAGACTAGAGTAGAAATCCAGTCTCAAATACTTACAAGCTATATGGCTCTGGGAAAGTCATTTAACCTACGTCTGCCTCAATTTCTTCAACTATGAAATATGAGGATAATAGTAGTACCTCACATGGTTGTTGTGAGGATGAAATGAGATATTTGTAAGACACTTAGCACAGTACTTTGGCATATCGTAGGCACATAATAAATGTTTGCTCCCTTTCCTCCCTTCCTCTTCTCTACTCCAGGGCTGCCAACTGTTGTTGAAGAAATTCGGGAAACTCTGCTGCCTGAGTTCACTGCAAAGTCATTTAATTTCCTCCTTCCCCCCAAAACAGATCATCCCTTCCTTAAAACTCCTTTATTCCCTTCAATCGCCCTGTCTTTTAAAAACTTTGAAGTCATCTTCTCTCTCATCCTTTAGTTACCAAATTCTATAATATCTGCTTCCACTCTTATTTTCCACCTATTCCTGTCTCATCACTCACAGCCACAAAGGCTGGTTCTAAGGCCCTTCACAATCTGCCTCAAACTTAACTTTCCAGTCCTGTTTCATTCTACTCTCCTTCATGTCCTCTCTGTTCCAGGAAAACTGGGCTATTTTCCTTCTACCTCAGTGCATCTGTGTAAGGCTCTATTCCTGGAATGCACTGTTACCTATTAAAATCCCCACCATCTTTCTAGGTTCAATTCAGCTGTCATTTCCTCCATAAAACCTCCCTTGCTCCTGTTGGCTAACGGTGTCCTTTCCTCCCTCATTTTATTTTTTCTGGAGCATTTTGTTAAGAAAGCCCTTATATTATATATTGTATTTCTTTACTTGTATGTTTTATTTCCCTAGGGTTCTGTAAGCCTTGAAAGTAGGGACTGTGTCCTCATTAACTGTTTTGCTCCACAGTGCCCAGCACAATCTCCTATATATAATGGGCGCTTAATGTGTGTTCAATTTAATTTAGCATATGGAACAAAGGAGAAAAACAACAGGCTTCATTCACTATTCAGAAGTTTATCATATATTTAGGGAGGGTTAAGGCATGGATACCAATAAGGATGATGCAGGGTAGAAATTTGATAAGTGCAGAGGATATAGCCAAAGTGCTGAAGAAATACAAGGAAGAAACAATTTCCAATCCATTTTAATCAAATATACATCAATTAAGAGCCTACTATGTGCCAGGCTACTACTTACTCTTTGTCCTTCATTCGCAGAGGACCATGACATCAGAGAGATGATGCAATGACATGCAAGCCAATTGGATTTATGTGAGGGAGGACTGTGCAAAGTAACTATCCTCGCTTTCTCCTCTGGAGCCATTTGGGTCCAGGGGCCAGATATCAGGGAAATTGGAGATGGCCCAGGATTCAGTAGGGATCCTTGGCCTTTTCAAGCTAAGGTCCTTAACAGGTCTCAGTTTGAGTAAGGGGAAGCCTATTCAGTGATTAAGGCTTAAACACTGAGGACATAATTAAAAACCAGAAAGACAGTCCCTGTCCTCAACAAGTTTACAATGTAATGGTGGGGGAAGAGGAAGACAATACACAAAACGAGGCAGAAGAGCAAGGCCAAGAAGCAGGTTGGGGGCATCTTGTGGTGGGAGTTAAAACCAATCAAAGCAGCAGGTGCAAAGTGGAGAGAGGTGAGAGCCCAGTTTTTGCCCCCTATTAAGGAAGGCTTTAGGATGAGTTTGGTCCTAAGCCCTACAATCAGAGTGGAGAGAAGGTTAAGGGAGGTAGTGGCAATTAAGCTTGAGTTAGCAGCATAATGATTAGAGATAATCAGCTTATCCTGAGAGAGGCATCATGTTCCATGGAGTTGAAATGAGGCAGAGCTGCAGATGCAGAGTATCCCACTTTTAGCCAGTGGGATAAGTGAAGACTTCACAATGGGAGTAGTACCTGAGATGACCTTGCCAAACTGGCAATAACTGGATATGATGACTGAAGGAAAGGGAAAAGTCAAAGGTGACACTAGAGGCTGGGACCTGGGCTGGAAGAAGGTATCATCTAAAAATTATTAGGCAAGTTGGGAAAATAGGAAGGATACTTGGATGAGAAGGAGGAGGATGATTGTCTATTTTGGGCTTGTTGAGTTTGAGGCATTGATATGGTAACAAGGTGGAGAGATAACAAGCTGGTAACTGGAAATGTGGGCCTACACCAGAAATATGGGCTAGAGAAAGATATAGAAGTCACCTACATGTATATTTCAAAAATGGGGACAGATATGAGTACCAAGGGATATTCCTTGGTTTGAAATCTCTGAACCATCTTTTACCTTATTTTTCCCTCATCTCTACTTTCATCTGTCAGATCCTGTAGATTCTACCTCCACATTATCTTTTGTATATTTTCTTCTCTCCATTCCCATGGCTAGCACCCTACCTCAGGCCCTCATTACCCTTCATTTGGACTACTGCAACAGATTTCTAAGTTTTTTTTTCTTTTTTTCTTTATCTAGTCTATCACTCACACTGCTGCCAAAAGTCTTACCAATGTGGTTTCTGCCATATTACTCCCCTAATCAAAAGCCTTCAGCAACTCTCCTACAGGAAAAAAAAAAGTACAAATTCCTTAACCTGGCATTTAAAGCCTTTCACATCTGAATATGACTGACATTTTCAGCCTTACTTGACTCTAGTTTTATTCATACACTCTTTATTCCTGCTAAACCAGACTGCTATCTGTACTGTTACCTTATCCCATTGGTTCCTGCTTCTCTACATTTATGTAAGCTGTCCCTTGTCCTTGGAAAACATCCTCTCCACATATCTATCTTACAATCCTTCTATTATGTCAAGATTTGGCTCATAACACCCCCTCTATGATTGTTGTATTTATAGCTCTTAAAAACTCTTAGGATGACGGAGGCTATAAGGACATAGCATCAGATATGCAGCAGAGGGGAGATACATATATATATGTGTATATATATATATATATATACATATATATATATATGTTTATCAGTAGTCTTACTGTCACAGACTCATTTTTCCCAGTAAACCAGGCCCTTTCCACTGAGAAAACTTTAAAGTACATCCATACTCTAATAGACTCCTGTGAGATAAATACTCCAAAGGTACTTGATCCCAGGGCTGACTTAGGTTTTGAGTTAGTACACTGGAGGAAGAATTCAAAGATCTGCTCATCGCTTTGGGTCTATGCCTAAAGGGCAATCACACTGTGCATACTTTTTGATCCAGCAACACTGCTACTGGGTCTGTATCTCAAAGATAGTAGAAAAAAGAAAGAAAAAGACCTACTTGTACAAGAATATTTATAACAGCTCTTTTGTGGTGGCAGAGAATTGGAAATTGAGAGATGCCCATCAACTGGGGAATGGTTGATCAAGTTGTGGTATATGAATGTAATGGAATACTATTATTCCATAAGAAATGATGAGCAGGTGGACTCCAGAAAAAAAACTCAAAAGACTTATATGAATTGATGCTAAGTGAAGTGAGCAGAACCAGGAGAATATTGTCCATAGTAACAGTAACATTGAGCAATGATCAACTATGAAGGACTTAGATATTCTCAGCAATACAACGATCCAAGACAATTCCAAAGGACTCATGACAAAAGATGCTGTCCGCCTCCAGAGAAAGAACTGATGGAGTCTTAATGCAGATTGAAGCATATTATTTTCACTTTATTTTTATTTTTTTTTCTTTTGTTCGGTTTGCAACATGACTAATGTGGAAATATGCTTTATGTGAATGTAAACACATAACCTACATAAAATTGCTTAGCTTCTCAGGGAAGGCAGGAGAAAATTTGGAACTCAAAAAAATCTTAAAAATAAATGTTACAATTTGACCTTACATGTAATTGGAAAAAATAAAATACTTTTTTAAAAAGCACTGCTCATTTCAGGAAAAACAAAACAAAACAAGATCTCCTGAAGTGGCTCAGATAATTCATATCCTGAATCTTACCTGCTTATTTGAGTCTGAGCCAAAGTCACCCAGAGCCTTCAGAACTCCCTGAGCTTGATCATTCTTCCTCCTTAAACAGCCCCTCAGAGTGCCACCTTCACAAGCTGGTGATAGTGGATTAGTTGTTAGCTATATAGTTCACCTGCTGCCTCCTCGAGCTTTCCTGTGTTAACAAAGCCTTTCCTGATCCCTCCAGATAAGAATGAACTCTCCATCACTCAAATATGTTATGTTTTTTTCTGGATCTCTAGCTCTATCACATTCTACCTTGAATCACACTTCATATTGTACATTGTTTATTCTGCCAACTAAATTGTCAACTTCTTGACCGAAGAGATTGTGTTCCATTTTTCATCTTTCTATCTTCGGCACCCAGCATGGTGTCTTGCAAGCCACATGTGGTTAATGACATCAGTCAATAAGCATTTATTAAGCTACGTTCAATTGTGGCCAACTGGGTGGTACAGTGTATAGAATGCTAGACCTGGAATCAGGAAGACCAATGATCAAATCCAGCCTCAGATATTTACTGCTATGTGACCCTGGGTGAGTCACTTAACCCTGTTTGCCTCTATTTCCTCATCTGTAAATAAGCTGGAGAAGGAAATGGTAAACCACTCCATTATCTTTGCCAAGAAAACCCCAAATGGAGTCATGAAGAATCAGACACAGTTGAAACAACTGAATTTTATTTAATTCGGTTCAATTGCAGGAAAAAATGTATTAATGTTATTAGTATCTAATTAATTAGATTATCTATATCAGAAATCAGAGACCAGACAAGTGGAACAAAGGACAGTTAAAATATATTGAGGGAGGGGTGACCAGAGAAAGACTAAAGTAGAGGATAATTTGGGGGGAATAGTTAGGCCTCAATGCAGAATACTGATCAGTCTCTGGATATAGGAGGGTACAAAAATCATCCTTCAAGACCAAATTCAAACCCCACCTGCCACGAGAAACCTTCCCTGACTTCCCTAGCCCTCCTCTGATTATCGAACAATTATTAACTGTATCATTCATCAAATAATTCCATTCATCAAATCATTCAATATGTATGCATCATCTAATAAAACTACAAGCTGAGTGTAAGGACTGTGTCTTTAAACTCTACAATATGACCCTCATCTCCTTTTCCAGCCTTATCTAAGTACCTATCACTTCTCACTTGGACTGCTATGAATGAATGGGTTTTTTAAAGTGCTTCATGTTTCAAGATTTATAGATACAAATGGAAAAGAAAGACACTTCCTAATATCATTAAGTTCAGGGGATACAACCTGAACAGGAGGAGGCTTAACACTTTTTGAAGTTAAAAGAATCTTTGTGTATATATTCTTTTGATTTGAGACTTGGTCTCCTTGTGTCATCTGAGCTGATTCCACTACTAGCTAGTTCAGATTTCTTCAGTGATTTGAGCTTTACACAGCACTTTACAAACAGTATCTTATCCTTGCAACAGCTCTGCAAGATAGATGATATTATTATCCTCATCATACACAGTAGAAACTGAGGCAGACATAGACTGTGGCTTGCCCACAGTCACAAAGCTAGTATGTGAGGCAAGATTTGAATTTATGGCTTCGTAAGTCCAGTTTCAGTAACTACTGGAAGGGAAAGTTTGACCTTCTCCATTTTGGATCTGGGTTGGTTCCCTTCTTTTAGGTAGCCTGGTTGTGCTTGCTCTTGGGTGCGCAACATTTTGGGGCTGGGTTCTATGTGGTCACCCCTGCTGGAGCTCCTAACTCCCAAACTCTAGTGATCCATCATTAAAAAAAATGGAAATCTAAAGAAGCTCTAAAGATAGATGGTCCTTGAATTTATAGCGAGAATGTCCCACTATGGGGTGAAAATAAGAGTGTAATTGAAGGACAGAAAAGATATCCTCAGATGCCCTTCAATATATATATATTTTTAAAAACCTGCTGGGCTAAGTGGCATAAAATTTGAAAGACCCTGCTCTTGAGGATACTACCTTAGTTTTGTACAATGCAACCTGAGCATATGTAATAAAGGTTAGCTGAAAGATTAACAAGTAGAAAACAGCATGTTCCTAGCAATTGATGACTAGAAATAATTCCAGAAAGGGCATTTCTTTTTTGTGTCTCTTGGTTATTTACCTCATCTAAAAAGGCAAGTTCCTAATGTGAAAATTTTCAAGAATTAATGATCCTCTGACATCTTAGTTATATAGGTAGGCATTCTTCGGCACGCTGAATTCTAGTGTTCTTATAACCACAGCCTCAGAAAACCACTGAAGCACCTGCCCTGGGAAAACTCCCTCTGGATTTCACTTGGCAGGGAGCAGGAATTACCCCTGCAGGGAAGCATCAACTTAAATGGGTAAATAACAGTTTTACCTGTTAGGGGCAGGATTGTACCCTAAAGGCAACCTCATTAGAACACTGTATATTCTATGAAGACAGATGTTCTCTATTTGTAGGGCATATTTCTTTTCTCTCTCTCTAATTAAGTTATGTTTCAGCTTCCTCTGTAACATCCTGCCTTCTCCCTCTCAGACTCTTTTCCCACAGATTACATTTTTCCACTGTATGGAAACTACTCCCTGGTAAAAACCACTCACTGTGATGGAACTTATCCTCTTTAACCCCCAACTGTGCCTCGTAGGCATACCCAGTGATTTTCATTAAATCTTTCTATACCGAGGTGTATGGATCAACCTTAGGTTGTCCTTCTCTCTGTTGAGGGCAAATACATCTCTGAAGCCTTTAATTCCAAAAACACCTTAGCTGAAGCCACCTCTGTATATGAATAAAAAGCAAGGGAGTGGGTCTGAGATTCAGGAGTTTCATTAACTATAGATAATGGAAGTGGTTTTTGCATGGTAATAGTGATTATTTTATGGCCTTTATGCTCCTATCATCATCACCATTTAATCCTATGTGTTAAAGACACACTTTGATAATGGCTTTGAGGAACCTGAGAATTGCAGAAATGAAAAGGAAGGGAAAGGTCATTCATTAAAGCTCCAATATGAAAAGGCATCTCTTCAAATTCTCTGACTAGTCTATGAATACTCTCTAATGGTAGAGGACCAGCTAACTCCTGAGGTCAACCATGCGATAGCTCTAACCATTAGGTAGTTTACTTGTTTTTTCTCTACAGGTATCTGGAAGTACTTATAATGCATATTAGAGTGGTAGACTAGAAATCAGGGAGACCTCAGTTCCGATTCTGGTATCAGACACTTATAAACTGTATCATTTGCGACAAGTTGCTTAGTCTGTTAGTCAGTCGATAAAAATTTATCAAGAAATCACTGGGGCAATTAGATGGTGAGTTCAAATCTGGCTTCATCTCCTTACTGGTTGTGTGACATCAGGCAAGTCGCTTAACCTTGCTTGCCTCAGTTTCCTCATCTGTAAAATGAGGTAGAAAAAGAAATGTGAACTTACTCCAGAATCTATGCCAAAAAAACCCCAAAGAAGGTCATGAAGAGTCAGACACAACTGAAAATGACTCAACAACAAATAGCCACTATGTGCCAGATTCTGTGCTAAGGTCTGGAAATATAAAACAAAACAAAAAAAAACCCCAGTAAAACAAACTTTGGTCTCAAGGAACTCACAGTGTAATGGGAGAGACAATATGCAAATAACTTTAATCAAGCTACATACAAGATAAACTGGAAATAGCAGAAGGAAGTTACTAGGAACAAGGAGAATCAGGAAAGGCTTCCAATAGAAGTTAGAATTTTAGCTGGAACTTGAAAGAATTCAGGGAAGTCAGGAGGTAGAGATGAAGAGGGAGGGCATTCCAGGCATGGGGCACAGCCAAAGAAAATGCCTGGAGTTAGGAGATAGGGGTTATTTGAAGAAAATCCAGGAGTTCTGGAATTTCCTCATTTGTAAAATGGGAATCGTAATAGCACCTACCTCCGAGGATAAAATGAGATATTATTTGTAAAGTGCTTTGAAAACCTAAAACTGTTATATCATTATCATTATTGTTATCATCATTACCATGATGATGATTTTCTCTAAATAACTTAAACCCATTCATTGTAGCAATGCTCCTGGGCCCCAAGGGAACAATACTAATCTCAAAAGTCTCTTAAATTCTTGTCATTTAAATACCACATGCCCCTTAAATCTTTCTTTGTCAGGCTAAGGATTTCCAAAGCCTCTCCATCCTCTTCACCTTTCTGGTGACTCTCCTCTGGAATCACACCCTGGCCTGAACACAATGCTTCAAATTTTATCTGAGAATGCCTATCACCTCCTTCTTTTGGGACTCTACACCTCTCACAATGTAACTGAAAATCATTTAAATTGTTTTTTTTCTGTCATGGCACCTTTTTATTGATTCTTGTTGATATTATTTTACCCTAAAACCCTCAGCAGGAATTACTTTCCAGCCATATTTTCCCCATCTTGAATTTATGCAGTTAAATTTTTGAACCCAAATACAAGACCAAAGACAGAGGGATATAGTAGAAAGAGTGCTATCTTCATGAGCTTGTGGAGAATTGTAGCTTGAGAGCATATGGACATGATCTAATTTGTATCTGCCCTCATTTCTCAAATGTATATAGAAAAATCGAGTCAAATATATTTCCAAATTCCTAATTTATAAATGATCAAAAGATATGATCTGTTTTCAGATGAAGTAATCAAAGTTATCTATAGTCATGTAAAAAATGCTCTAACTCACTATTGATGGGAAAAATGCAAATTAAAACAATTCCAAGATACTACTGGATACCTATTAGATTGACTAATAGGCCAGAAAAAGAAAATTACAAATGTTGGAAGGGAGGTGGGAAAAAGACATTAATGAATTGTTGGTAGAGTTTTGGACTGATTCCGTAGAACAATTTGGAAATATGCCAAAAGGGCTAAAAAATCATGCATAACCTTTGCCCTAGTGATACCACTACTAGGTGTGTATCCCAAAAGAGGAAAAAAAGGAAAAGGACCTATATGTACAAAAATATTCATAACAGTTCTTTTCTGGGGACAAAGAATTAGAAATTGAATGGATGCTCACCAATTGGGGAATGGTTGAACAAGTTGCGGTATGTGATTGTGATAGAATACTATTTTACTATAAGAAATGATGAGCAGGATGCTCTCAGAAAAGCCCAGAAAGACATGCATGGGCTGATGCAAAGTGGGTGTACTATGTACAAAGGTACAGCAATATTGTAAGATGATCAGCCATGTATGACATAGCTATTCTAAGCAATACAATGACCAAGACAACTCTGTAGGACTTATGATGAGAAATGCTATCCATCCCCAGAGAAAGAACTGATGGATTCTGAATAAAGATTGAAACATATTTTTTTTTACTTTATTTTTCTTGAGTTTTTTTGTCCATGTTTTCTTTCACAACATGACTATTATGGAAATGTTTTGCATGACTACACATGTATAACCTAAAACAAATTGCTTAATTTCTCAATGAGGGGTGATGGGGAGGGGGGGAGGGACTGAGGCAGACAGTAAGTGACCTACCTAGTTTCATACCACTACTGAGCTAAGGTTTAAACTGAGCTTCTCCTAACTCCAACACACTCTTCACTGAGCCACCTGGAAAGATTGTTGGATTTATACACTCCGTGAAAGGGTTTGTAGGCTGAGAAGGAATATAGATGGAATGTGGCTGCATCAGTGGAGGGAGTATACACTTTGATGAGATCAAAAATCCCTCAGGACATTTAACAAAACAAACAAGAGTCTTCAGAGGTTGCCCTTCAGTCAGTTGTCAATGTGGGAGGCACCAAACATATATCAATCATTCTGGGAACTCCTTTGGATAGAAATCAAGCAACTGATTATACAATGATTCTTCATACTAATTTCCAGTTCATTACACCCTCTGTCCCAATGTCAAAAATGTTTTTTGCTATAGACAAGAAATATACAAAGAATATGTCGCTGCTTACTTGGACAATAACTTAGACATCCATATAAAATCCCATTTCACTTTCTCCCTCAGTCACCAACTGAAAAGGGGCCACAGGTACAAGGAGAAAAAACATCCTGAAGTATCTAAAGATTATTTAGTCAGATGGTTGATGTTTCTAAAAAGAATGTACCTAGGAGAAGATTCTGGGAAGATGGCAGAGTGGTCAGAAAATTCCAAGTTCTCAATATTCCACCCCCCACCAAAAAAAGATAAAATAGTACCTGAGGGTGAACATAGGGCAGTAAAAAATAAATAAGAGTAGAGGGAGAATAGAGGTCCTTCTGGGACAATTGGAGATCTAAAGAAGAATCCCAGGATGAGGTTTTGTTCCTGTGAAGAGTAAATACCTCTAGGCCAGGGACCACTCAAACAAGCAAGCCTTGGGGTTAGCCATATTGCAAGGCTGCCTCTGCATCAGCTACAGGAACTTTTACCCCTGGGACAGTGAGAGGTGTTGGGTATCTGAGTTGGTAAAGATCAAGGGAACCTCTGTCGACAAGGAACTCTAGATTCTGCTATTCTGTGGTCACACAGCAGGGGTGAGAAGGAACTAGCACATGCAGTGAGTGCAGAAGCAGTGGGGTAGGGACACCACTGGCTGTGGGCCCTTATAGGAGGCTAGAGGTCTTAATCTAGGTTCTAAGCCAGAGAGGAGAACTAAAGGAGGGTCTAAGGCCAGAGGCACCATCCCCCATACCCCAGGACTGGAGGTGATTACAAAAGTCAAACTACTACAAAAACAAATGCACAGGTAAAGGAGAAAGAATTCAACCACAGATAATTACTATGGGAATAGGGAAGCCTGGGGATCATCTTCAGAAAAGGA
>JAQQSZ010002950.1:0-14594 GCA_028646595.1 Phalanger gymnotis
ACTGCTTGTAGACTAAATAGTTCTATGTTCCACGCTTGGGCGGATGCGCTGCCTCACCAGCATTCCTCCTTCCCCAAGAACCCCCAACCCAGACTGGGCTTAGATCTTCAGCAGGCTCTTCACTCCTGCTCTGATCAGCTACTTAATTCCTCCCACCATGTGGGCCTGGGGCCAGAAGCAACTGCAGCCATAGTTCTAAAGCTGCCCCACCTCCGCTGCCCCAGGGGCAGTGGCCGAACCGCAAACTCAGTCCCCGCAGCTTTTCCCACTAACCTTCTCTGTTGTCTTTGCTGTTTGTGGGTTGAGAGGTCTGGTAACTGCTGAAGCTCACTGATTCAGGATGCTAAGGCACACTCTGCTTGGCTCTGGGTCTTGTTGGTCTGCTGCGCCGCTCATGCTGGACTCTGCTCTGCTCAGCTCTGCTCCCCTCAGCTGCCAGCTCCGTGTGGGACAGACCTTACCCAGAGACCATCCAGGCTGTCCCAGGCTGGAGCCCTACTTCCCTCTGCCACTTTGTGGGTTTTGCAGTTCTAGAATTGGTTCAGAGCCATTTTTATAGGTTTTTGGAGGGACTTGGTGGGGAGCTCATGCCAGTGCCTGCTTTTCAGCCGCCATCTTGGCTCCGCCCAAGTAGTGAATATTTTGAAAAGAATTTGAGTCTAGGTCTTCCTGATTCCAAATCTTGAACTCTGAACACTATTCCAGAATATTTGAATTTCAAGGAGTCTTAGTCACTTTTTCACAGTATCCTTGTGGATAAGATGGAGAGCTCTGAATTAGATGATAATGTAGTTAGGTAATTTTTAACTGGTTTGTAACTGACCTAATGTGAAGAGTATTGATTGATGGACTGATGCCAAGCTAGAGGGAGCATCTAGTGGAGTGACCTGTGAAATCATAGACAGATTTGGGAGAGACCTTGGAGGTAATGTAGAATCTTTTAGAATCATGTCTGAATAGGAACCTCCATTATTATACCCATAAAAAACTGTTATCTTGGCTCTAGTAATAGCCAGTTTGCCACCTTTCAAGGCACTGATTTTTCATTTTCAGACAACTCTAATTTTTAAGAAGTTATAATCAAGCTGAAATCTCTCTCTGTGGCATGGGACTGGTTTTAGTTCTATTTTCCTGGGCTCCATACCCTCTTTCAAGTGGCGACCCTTCAAAAATGTGGAGGCAGGTGTCATATTCTCTGCTATATCCCTAATTCCCACTTCCCTACCAAGTCTCATCTACTTTGGCTAAACTTCCATCCCTATGCCCTTTGAAAAGCTCTGCTATGACATTTTACTGAGGGGTGACAACATGTACCCAACTTTCAAGTCCCCTTATCGTCAGATTCATAAATGATACGTAATAGTCAGGGCCACTGTGACTTGAGACTTCTTATAAATACTAGTTACTTTTTTCTGAATATGCTTAATTTTCTCAATTTTCTGCCTAAAACATAACACTTAAAGTCAAATACAATATTCTCTATGCCAGGGGTTCTTAATCTTTTTTGTACCCTGGAGCCCTTTGACAATTTGGTGAAGCCTACAGACCCCTTCTCAGGATGATGTTTTTAAATGCATAAAATATACATTACAAAGGAAACTATATTGAAATAAAATTATCAAAATATTAAACAATATTCAGAGTCCTCAGGTTAAGAAATTTAGCATTAGACTTATTGATCTATTTGAATCCAAATGATATTGCCAAAAAAATTTAGAAAGTTATACTAGAAATTAGGCAGACTTTGGCAAGAAATTGAAAACTACAGGGTTAAGTGGAAGGTAAAAGAGTAGCCCAGCCCACAAACCCCTCAGCAAAGATCTAAAAGGAAATGGAACATTGATCAGGAAGACCAAAGGTAAATAATAGGACTGTATGCATTGGAGAGGAGATGTGCCTGGGGAATCAGAATCCAGCATTGACTCTTCTAAACAATGGTTGAAGTCTATGGTTTCTCTCCTCTGGACTGTTAGAGCAGTACTGGGGAAAAGGGACAGATGTTACTAGGTCCCTGAATAGGGAAGTAGGGCCCAAGACTCTTAAGAGGTATGAAGCCAGGGATCCTATAAGATTGAGAGTAGAAGATAGGGACAGTACTGTGCACTAACCCCTGCACGCAGGGGACTCCACAAGAGTCATGATAGTAATACTCTACAGTGGCATAAACGGCCAGCCCAATGCTTGGATAGTCCATACCAAGAGGGTTTGCAGGAGGCCCAAGACCAGTATAATGTCTTATTTGGGTTTTCTGGGCCATGGGAAGGAATCAGTGCCTAGTTGGGGACATACGAGAAAAGGATATAGGCAGGCTGAATGCTTGTTATCAGGCTATCCAGTGACAGAGGAAGAAACTAAGGATTATAGAAGAGAATGGGGACTAATCCTAACAACTCCATCCTGGTTTACAGCAGAATAGAGACTACAAAGGAGATAGGACCAAACAGGACCTAAACATGGGAAAGGTTGGGACCCAGCCTTAGAACAAAGTTCACATCCAAAAAAATAAAGAGATGAAAACTGAGAATGCAATGAAGAAATACTATAGGCTAAGAGAAGCCTGAGGTAAACCCAGAAAAAATGTAATATTAGAGGAAGGATGGCTTGGCCACAAGGAAGAAAGGGAACAAGGATTTTTTAACAGCCTACTATATGCCAAGCATTTGCTAAGTGCTTTGCAAATGTTATCTCATTTTATCCTCACAACAACCCTGGGAGACAGATGCTTTATTATCCCTATTTTATAGTTGACGAAACAGAAGCAGACAGAGGTTAGGTGATTTGTCCAGGGTAACGCAGCTAATAAGTGTCTGAGGCTGGATTTGAATTCAGGTCTTCCTGACTCTAGGTCTGTATCCACTGCTGTACCTTGCTGCTTCCAAGAATAGTTGGAAGAAAAGAAAGATAAAATATGAAAACAGAAATAAAGTGGAAAGGGAAATAAATAGCTTAGAACAAGTGGTAGAAAATCTTACACAAGAGGTAGAACCCTTGAAAAATGTGAAGGAGCAAAACACAACTCACTGGTTTTATAAAACCAGGCATATAACAAAGTCAATACTGAAAAATTGGAATATGTAAGGTATCTACCATTAAAAGCAGCTAATTTAGAAAGAAGGTTGAGGAGAGATAATTTAAGAACTATCAGACTTCCTGAAAATTATGACCAAACAAAACACTTGGGTAATATATTCCAAGAGGAAAAACAAGAGTATGGTCTAGATATATGAGAACAAGATGAGAAAGTGAAAATAGAAGGAATCTATTGATCACTTCTTGAAAGAAACACTGAATTGAAAATACCCCTGAATGTCATAGATTAAATGCAGCACTGCCAGGTTAAAAAAGAAAAAAAAAGGCAAGAAGACAGAGTTCAAGTATTAAGGAACCATGAGTATTGAGGCCTGTCAGTTGCCCTAAACCTGGTTTACCCTGAGATGATTTACAGGCTGTGGCTTTTGCCAATCCTAAAGTTTCTTGGAGCCACAAGAAGAGTTGCTTGAAGGTGAACACCAGAGGTGGACAAACAGCCCCGAAAAGGGCCCTCAGCAAGCCCCTACACCAGAGGGGCTGACTAGCACCCTGAACACTACCTACATCCCACCCCACAGGTATCTGGTGTCTCCTTTCTGAATTCCTGCTGTTCCCAAACTCTCCTCCTCCCTTTCCCCTGCCTATCAACTTCCAAGCCCCTCCTAAGTTTGCCCTTTCTCTAAAATGCCTCAAGTTTCAAAATCACTTCTTCCTCCTCTTCCCTTTTCCAATAGATTTATAGAATGTCTCATTAGAGTGATAGGATATTACCTCCTCATCTGTATTTTTAAAAGGAACTTTAAACTCAGATTACTTTGTAGTTGGTGGAATTTGTGGGAGAAACAATTTTGAGCAGAATGACTTTCCTTGCCCCTTACTAAATCTGCCTGTATGTTTGCCAAAGAACAAGAGCCATTAATGACAATCCATTTTGGAAAGGCTGCTGACTCAGCTGACCCAGCTGAGCCAATCACATAATCACAGAATATCGTAAGTGACTCTTGGTTAATTATATGACCATTTTTCAGTGGGAAAGCTTTATTTCTTGTTGGTACATAGTTGTTTGCAGGCCATGTCCCTTCTGAGACTGTGAGCTCCTTGAGAACAGAGAGTGTCTTTTGCCTTTTTTGTATCCTTAGCACTTAGCATTTCACTAGAGCATATCTAGGCAGCTAGGTGGCACAGTGGATAGAGTGCCAGGCTGCTGCACCACCTATAAATAGGTACATATGGGTTGTCTCCCCATTAGAATACAAATCCCTGGGGACAGGGACTGTTTCTGTATTTCTGTCTAGAGCACTTAGCCTGGTTTCCAGCATGTATTAACTTCTTAAAAAATGCTGGTTGGTTGATTGAATTCTGTTATGTGCAGTATGTTTTTATGTACGTATTAAATTTAACATGATAGGAACAAAACTACCCTGATTATAGGTGTTTCCTTCTAAAAATGTCCTCTTGTGTATTTTTAAAATGTTTCATTAATACTCTTTCTTTTCTTTTTGCATTATTATCTTTAACAAACAGTTCAACTCCCAGTCCCTCAAAGGAGACACCATGCCTTGTAGCAAATAGACTAATTAAAACAAAATAATTGGGCGGATTGACAATGTCTGAAGGTGTATGCCTTCTTCCATAGTTCTGGACCAAGACCTCTTTGCCAGGTTGAGGTACATCCTTTATCGCCAGTCTTCCAAAGTCATTCTGGAACACTGAGAAGCAGAGTTCAGAAGTCTTCATTGCCTGTTTAGAAGGGAAACTGACAAACTGGACCATGTCTAGAGAAGCGTCATCAAGATGATGAGATGATTTTAAGCCATGCTTTCTGAGTGAAAGAACCACATATTTAGTCTGTAGAAATGAAGAATTATGGGGGGATATGATCCTTTTCTTCAAATATTTGTTGGATTATCATGTGCAATAATAATAATAGCTAACATTTATGTAGCACTAACTATGTGCCAGGCACTGTATGAGGCACTTTTATAATTATTATCTCATTTCATCCTTACAACAACTCTGAGAGAGAGGTGCTGTTATTATCCTTCCCCCCTTTTTTTAAACAGATGGGGGAACACAGGCAAACAGAACTGTTAAATGACTTGACCAGCTTCACACAGCTAAGTGTCTGAGCCTAGTTTTGAACTCTGGTCTTTTTGACTCCAGGCATGGCACTCTGACCACTGTACAGAGAAGAATTAGGCTTGTTGTACTTGGCTCCAGAGAATAGAACTAGGAATAGTACATGGAATGGGCAAAGAAAACCAGTTTTGGATCAGCATAAGGAAAAAAAAAAACTTTGTACAATTAGCACTGCCTGCAAATGGAATTAATTACCATAGGGGGGAGGGAATTCCACCTTACAGAATTTCTTAAGGCAGAGTCTGGATGACTATCAGAGCTATTGTAGATAAGATTTAAAATTTGGGTAGGGGTTGTATTAACTGAATGCTAAGGTCCTTTCCAACTTGAAGGTTTTATGAAGTCTGAGTCAGGTTTGAAGCAAATTTTATAATGTATTTTATATTTTCTGAACAAGATGGGAACTTCTGAGACTTATGTGTCTCTTATTTTTAATTTTGGTGGGGGAGGCATTGGCTGTATGTACAATAGGGGTTAAGAGAACAAGGTATGAGGGCTGAGTCATCCAAGCAATCCTCATAGAGGACATAGGTGGTCCTTGGGTAGATGGTGCAGCATAAGCAAAACCATGGAAGTGAGTCTGAACATATTTGGGGAAGGACAGCACTCTCAGCAGGTAGGATATAATTTTGTTTAGGTAGGTCAGGGATTGGTACCAGGTAAGGGAATGAGCAATAGGGAGCCATTTGTGGATTTTTGATCAGTGGAGTGCCATGATAAAAGCAGTATTTTAGAAATATTAGTTGTGACAGTGGTATTCAGGATGCATTGGAAAGGGGAAAACTCAGAGGATGGGAGAACAGCAAGTGACGTGTTATAGTAATCCAGAAGTGAGGTGATGAGGGCCTGATTTTAGATATTTTAAAAAATAGTAACAAGCAGAAAAAAAGCAAATGTAGTGGACACTTAAAAAGAAAGAGATGATAGTACATGGTGGCAGATCGATTATAGACAATGAATAGGAGGGGAAAAGTTAAAAGATGACTCTTTCTAGACTATAAAGCTGAAAGAAGGGTGATTTAATTTGGCATAGGACTTTATACATAATTAACCTTACAAATGCATTTATATCTGATGGAATTGTGGGGTTGACAAGGAGTCATTTTGCTAGGGAAGGTAAATTCAGTTTTTGGACATGTTAGGTTTTAGGGGACTTCTAAGGGAAGAAGACTTGTGTTGGTTGTATTATGGGACTAGAGTTCAGGTGATATGGATAAGGCTAGTAATATAGCTATGGCAGTGATGCACAGAAGTGATCATTGAAGCCATGTTACTAGATGGCCTCACTGAGGGAGTATAGAAGGAAAAAAAAGAGGATCTGGGGCAGAGCTGTATTGGAGATCAGCATTTAGGGTATGAGAGGAAGGAGTCAGCAAAAGAAATAGAAAAGGAGGAAAAATAGGAACATGTTGTATCACTGGAGGCAAATGAGGGGAATTTCAAGGAATAGACGGGTCCCTATGATGTGAACTGGAAGAGGTTACAATGGATGAGGGCTGAAAAATGGCCGTTGCATATAGCAAGAATGAGCATCGTGCCCAGAACAGATATCCAACAATACTTGTGAGAACAAGCTCAGAATTTTATATTTGCTCTTATTCTTTCACAGCATATATCTTTTAGGGCCAACACAAGGCAGGAGCAAAGGTGGAAATGTAAAGGGTAAATTAATTTGAAGTCCCTTCCCCAAATCATGCTAAATATGCCCATGGGAGAAAAATAAAATTCAAATTTCTTTGAGGATGAAGAACGTAAGCATCCACCACCAGGTGGAGTCTTCATACTAGATTTCCAGAATCTCAGCATTTCTCACACTTCCTCTTCTCACCAGCTACTCCGTCATTTGAACAAAGCAATGCTGTAGAATGCAGAAGGAGGAGGATTAAAGTAATAGCATCTCTCTTGGATGTCGAGGTTAATCCTGTCATCAGCGATAGATCTTTGCGTTGCCCTTTGATCAAGACTGAATGTGAGACTGAGGTTAGAAAATGAGACAGAAGTGATTTCAAATGCCTAAATTCCCTCTTTTTCTATGTCCTGGTATTCATGGGTTATCTTGCTTGATGTCAAATGCAGAAAGGGACTTCTGGTTTCTAATAATGACAACAATAATCATGACATTGATTAAATGCCTATTATGTGCAGGCACATCACACAATTATGATAATGATGAGAGGCACTGTGATGTAATGGATAGAGGACCAAGCTTTGGAGTCAGGACATCCTGGGTTCAAATTTTACTTCTGACACATATTGGCTACATGACTCTGACTGTCACTTAATCTCTCAAAGTCTCATGCAGCTCATTAGACTCTAAGAGATGTTTGCCAATCTGTGGCAGCAGAAGGAGGTTATGTACTAGGAGTTTCCTACCCTGGTGAAAGCTTAGGCAATTCTCTAATTTATTAATTAGTAATTAATTAAATAATTAATGTAAAATAAATGATGCTACTATTTCTATGATGCTTCAAAGTTTTCATAATGCTTCAATACGTTGACATTTGCATTTCACAACATCCTTGTGAGGCTGGAACTATAGTTATCATTAGTAAGGATGATAAGGCATAGAGAGTGTAAATGTTTTGCCTCTGGTCAAAAATGCTGCTGAGCCTCAAAGGTAGTATTTGAATTCAGGTTGTCTTGATTCCAAGTCTAGCACTATCTATTATGTGAAGAAAGCAAAACAAAACAAAAAGACTGGACTATAACTTAAGTTACTCTTGCTCACCACATCACTTATTAAAAGGTGTTGACTAACCCATTAGTTAATCTAGTCTATTAAAGAGGCAAGCTGGTAAGGGATTTGGCTTGGCTCATGCCCCTTTATCAACTCAAAATGAATGTGACAAAAGATGCAATTTAAAAAAAAAGCACAGAAAAGGATATTTTCCACCAATTTATTTGCTTATTTGATTTTTTTGTATTAAGAATTTCCAACCTTCCTAATGTTCTTTTTTTTAAATAGGAAATTTTGAATTTTAGTTATAGTTTATCTAAGAAAGTATATGAATTTAAGGAGGTAGCACAAAAATTGCCAGTTTCTTTCTCTGTACCCTTCTGAAGTAATTTTGTTTTCCTCTGTGCATTTAAACTTTTTTAGTTGTTGTTTTATTCTTATTTTTATGATATTAATTTATTTTTATCTACTTCTCAGCTAATTTTTATGCCCCAATTCCCTCAATCTTTGTTTTATAAATATAAATGTAATCATGGAGAACAAGCGAACAAGTTGGCTATTATGTCTCATTCTGCAACTCTATTGCATCATCTGTTGAGAAACAAAAGGCATATTTCACTATCAATGCTTTGAAATTTATTCTCTGGGTTTCTACTTATTTAGTTTGATATTAGTTTATATAAAGTTTCCAAAAATTTTCCAAATTCTTTGCATTCGTCCTTTCCATTACATTTGTATGTAAATGTTCTATATGTAATGTTCCATTACATTTAGTCCAAATAGTTGTCATTTCCTATTTGATGTTTAGATAAACAATACTCTTAAATATATTTGTGCATATTGATTCTTTCTGTTGCCTTACACCACTTTGGGGATGTATAATGTCTAGTAGTGGCATCTCTAGGTCAAAGTCCTGTATAGTAAGTAAAAGTTAGCGCCCCATTTTTTGGATAAAATCCAAAGTCATTTTCCAGAATGGTTGGACCAATCCCCAGTTACTCACCAACAATGCATTAGTGTCCTCCCACAGCCTCTCCAACATTTGTCAGACTTTGTCATCTTTCTCAACTTAATGGGTGCAAAGGGAAACCTCAGAGTTGTTTTAATTTGCATTTCTCTTATTAGTGCTCAGCGTTCTTAATGTATATGTCGTAAACTCAATAGAAAAATAATGCTCATTTGTTAAATGAGGGTTTTTGTAATAAATGGCGCTTAAAAAGAAGAACTTTTGGTATGCATTCTGACCTTTTTCTCTTTTCAAAAACGAAAAGAGGGACCCTGTTGTACAACTTGTAGACGGCGGGGGTGCAAGTGGTTAGGACTTATGTTACAAGAGGGAAGCATCCATCCATGCTTTCAGAAATAAATGAAACACTTTCAAACTTATAGCCACCATGTCCTAAGGCATGTAGGCCTTTGGGTGAAGTCACTGTACATCTAGTAGCAATTATTTTCGAGGATTCCTGGGGAACTGATAGTTTTCAAAGACTTGAAAAGGGTCAGTGTTAGAGTTTCTAAAATGAGAAATAAAGTAGACAATCAAAGATGTAGGAAGTGTTGATAAATTGTAGAAGCAGTTTGATGATGCAGTGAATAGAGTGCTAGACCTGGAGTCAAGATGACCTGAATCCAAATTTGGCCTCAGACGCTTCCTAGCTAGGTAGCCCTGGGCATTAAACTCTCTCTGCATCAGTTTCTTTTGTAAAAATTGGGACATTAACAGCACCTACTTCTCAGGGTAGTTGTGAGGCTCAAATGAGATAATATTGTAAAGTGCTTCGTAAACCTTAGCATATTATATGAATGTTAGCTATTATTATGACCATTATTACTTTTAATATTTTTATTCTAACTAGTGTTAAATATGATGAACTTTTGAAAATATAAAGTTTAGTTCGGCATAGCTATTTTTCAGGACAGGTTAAAAGAGCAACTATGGAATTTTACCTAAATTCCAAGAACTAGAAAAAAACTAGATTGCATTATTAAAATGAAGTTTTACACAACCTAGAATATCCTAGTTGTAACTCTAAAATCATGGTTTTTGTGAAAAAATGAATCTATTTGTATGAGGCAAATCTCATATATATTGATATCATAAGACCTGATTTGCATGAGCTAAAAGATCAGAAGTAAAGAATAGTTATAAATAGCACGGTGCTGAAAGTGGGTGCATGTGAAGTCTCTGAGGAAGGTGCCTTGGAAATATACACAGCTACAGCTCACTTCTTGGTATTTCTATTAATTATGTGGAGGAGAAATGCATGCTCTTTTAAGTTCAATAAGAATTCAAGTTGGAAGGACTTGATAACCACCATAGGAAATTT
This sequence comes from Phalanger gymnotis, assembly GCA_028646595.1. Classification (NCBI taxonomy): domain Eukaryota; kingdom Metazoa; phylum Chordata; class Mammalia; order Diprotodontia; family Phalangeridae; genus Phalanger; species Phalanger gymnotis. Next base: position 10,174 of record JAQQSZ010002950.1, read on the forward strand.
TAAAAACTCTCTCTCTCTCTCTATATGTATGGATAGGGGTACATATGCATATACACCCATATGTATATAGGTGTATATGTACATGTCTATAAATATAGACACATATGCCTACAAACATAGACACACATGTATATGTTATAGAAGAATATTTGTGTGGTACATGCATGCATATGTGCATACATGTCCACACAGTACATTCATTCATATGACACATTTAGATCCAGGCTGTACATACCCCTATACACACATGTATATATGTATAGTCATATACACGTGTGTATATGTGTACTGCAATAACAGAGGTACAAAAGTACATACAATGTACACATTAATTAATGAATAATGCATACACATAGTATACCTATATATGTATATGCACAATGTACCTGGGTATGTATATACATATACATATACATATACATGTGTGCATGTGTACATAATGTATAAATACATATCCCTATAACTATTTTTTGTGTTGTTCATGAATTTTTAGTTTTCCTCCTAGCTAGCCAGTTGTTAGTCTACCTGACTCTGTCCCCCATTCCTGTTCATACAGTTCAGATCAACTCCCAAATCGCTCTTTACTGGAGTTCAGACTGGCTTTCACCTCCTGTAAAGTGAACACTCACTATACTTGTGATTTTACCGGTTTAAGGAACTCCTGTTATAGAAATCCCTTCATCAGTGTAGCTCAATTCTCTATAGTCATAGAGAATTTCCTAGAGGTACTCACTGAAGGATGGGTAACTTCCCCAGGGCTAAACAGCTTCTGTTAGAGGTAGGAATTAAATCTAGAGTTTCCTGATTTTAAGACCAGCTTTCTATTTATTTTCTTATGTATAACATAAGAAATCAGGCACACTGGTTATAAAATTTATTGTGGCCAAATCCACGCAATTTGGATGAAGTCTACATGCATATATTTGAAAGACAGCTTGTCATAGTGAAATAGAGAGATGGTCTCAGAATTGGGAGCAACTCTGTTCCATATTGGCTGTATGGTCCTGGGCAAGTCTCATAACCTCTCACTGCTCCAGGAGACTGTAAGACTATAAATGGCAGAACAAGGGCTGTTCTTTATTGGTAGAAGAAGTTTACTTGCTGGGTGTTCCCTCTACCAAGAAAACCAGAGGTTGTATCCCTTTAATCATATGCTGGATTATAGTTATGTGAACTAGGTTAGAAACATATTGGTATCTGGATAAAGGGGTTTTGATAACTAGAATTTAACCTGAAACAATTATGTGGTGTTGTTAAAATGCAGTCAAATAGCTAGAAAGAATATACAAGGCAAGGCGGAGCCAAGATGGTGGCTGGAGAGCCGGGACTGGTGTGAGCTCCTCACCAGCTCCTTCCAGAAACCTGTGGAAGGATGGCTCTGAAACAATTCTGGAGCTGCAGGACACACAGGGTAGTGGAGGGAGACGGGGCTCCAGCCCAGGACAGCCTGGATGGTCTCTGGGTGGGGTCTTTCGCACACGAAGCTGGGAGTGGAGCAGAGCCCAGTGTGGGTGGCGCGGACCGGCCAGACAGGGAGCAGGGTGGAGCGTGCCCTGGTGCCCTGAGTTGATGAGCTGTGGCAGTTACCAGACTTCTCAACCCACAGACTCCAAAGACAACAGAGAAGAACTGCAGAGCCTACAAAGTGGCTGAGGGAAGCAGGGCTCTAGCCCAGGACAGCCTGGATGGTCTCTGGGTAAGGTCTATCCCGCATGGAGCTGGGAGCAGAGGGGAGTGGAGAAGAGCCCAGAGTGGGCAGCGGGGATCAAACAGAGCAGGAGCCAGGCAGAGCGTGCCCTAGTGCCCTGAAGCAGCAGTTACCAGACTTCTCAGCCCACAAACACCAAAGACAACAGAGAAGGTTAGTGGGAAAACCTGCTGGGGACAGAGTATAAAAAGGAATTCATGGTTTGGCCACTGCCCTGGGGACAGCAGAGGTGGGGCAGCTACAGAACTACAGCTACAGTTGCTTCTGGCCCCAGGCCCACCCGGTGGGAGGAATTAAGTGGCTGATCAGAGCAGGAGTGAAGAGGCTGCTGAAGATCTAAGTCCAGTCCAGGTTGGGGCTTCTTGGGGAAGGAGGAGTGCTGGTGTGGCTGCACATCCAAGCTTGGAACATATAACTCTTTACTCTACAAGCAGTCATACTCCGCTGAAAAACTCAAGGGTCAAGTAAGTTGGCTGGGAACATGGCCAGGCAGCGAAAACACAACCAGATCCAGTCTCATACTCTGGAATCTTTCTTTGGTGACAAAGAAGACCAAAACATACAGCCAGAAGAATTCAGTTTCAGGACCTACAATTTGTGATCATCTTGAAAAAGGCATAAATAATTTAAAACCAAACTTCCAGATTCTTTAGTCTGGAGGACAGGTTGAGGAAACCCTGCCTGCTTTTCTAGAATTTGCTAGAATGTCCTTCCTTCCACCTTCACTTGTCCAATTCCTTTTCATCCTTCAGGGCCCAGTTCAAATAAGCAACACCTTCTCCAAAAAGCCTTCTCTGTTCTACACCCCCACCCCAACTGTAAGCTCACTCTTCTGAACTATAGCAATTTTTTAAATTTCTATTACTGTACTTTTATATTTTATCTTGCACAATAGGTAATTTATTTCTCATCTCTGTTTTTCAGACTATAAACAGATCAGGAATAATGTCTTGATATTTTGTGTTCTTTTTATACCTAGAACGCAGTACAATTTTAGTAAATATGAATGATTTGATGAGTTGTTTTAAGAGCAGGATGAATCGATTTTGATTGTTTTCTCAGAGTTTAGATGCTTAATGTATTGAGCTGTATTGAGCTCAGTAATTTTCTAGTTTATGAAATGATAGGCTAGTTGGGAGAATATATAGAATGGGGTTGGGGAAATATGAGAAGCTCTTACTAGCAATTTTTGTTCCAGAGTAGGTGGGATCTCACTTCGATTGTGATTATGAGCAAAGGAAATCCATCAGCGATACTATGAAGTTACTACGCCAGTTGTGAATTTCACTACTTGGGAAAGAAATTGCATCTTTGGACACTTGGAGGTTTTCATGCTGATGAATGGCAAGGAATTGTGACCTTGGGCCAGCCTACAGCTGTTGGCGACTAGATGTCCTAGAGAGAAAGTAGGCCCCTGGACCATGCTGCAACATTCCATTGGTAACCTTTCTCCAGTTTTAACTCCATTAATATAGTATAGATTGTGATGTCAGTGGACTAACAGTGAAGCATACTTCTTTCTCTTGGCAGGGGTGGAATGAGGCATACATTTTCAGATATGGCTAATGTGCTGATTTGTATTGTTTAACTGTTTGTATTTGCTACAAAGGAGAGATCTATTGAAGACGAGAATGCATTGAGAAGTGACAATATATATGTAGGTATATATATATACATACATACATGTGTATATGTGTGCGTGCATGTATATACATATATGCACATATATGTATATAGTTTATCTACCCATTTAGAAATATGGTGTGGTTAATTTATCTACTAGGAGCTATAAAGAAGAGCAGACCAGGCATTGAAAATATGTCTAAATCCATCATAACACACCAGAGCTATATTAGTCATGGAAGCTTCTTGTTTTCATATTTACAAACTTTGTATTTATGGTGCATATAATGTTGCATTTCATATTTTAAAATTAGGCTGATAAAATTCATGAATGCCTGGGGCTCCTTTTCCTTTTGTCAAATGGAATAGGTATCAGATAAGGGTGGTCTGTCTGTAATGTTTTACTTCTCCTTTGTGTAGCTTAGTTGGTTAGCCTCAGTTTGCCATACCCAGAATATAAGTTTGTGTTTTGATTGGGCTTTTTTTTTTAGGCAAAGCCCATGTATAAATGGTCATATTGATAAAAGAGATCAGTTTATTAATCTCTAGGGGTTCAATTATCAATATCTAGCCCTAATCTTTATCATGAACTCTAATGCTGCATTACCAACAGATTCCTGTACAGGTCTACCTTGTTCTACAGTGTTCATCTCCTTCTGTTCATTTCACTTTGCATGAGTTCATATAAGTCTTCTCAAGTTTTTCTGAAACTATCCTGCTCATTGTTTCTTATAGCACAATGTTATTCCATCTCAATCATATGCCATAACTTGTTCAGCCATTCCCCAGTTGATGGACATCCCCTCAATGTCCAATTCTTTGCTACCACAAAAGAGCTACTTTACATTTTTTTTGGTAGAATTAGGTCCTTTTTCTTTCTTTGATCTCTTCAGGATACAAACAAAATAGTAGTGTTGATTGGCCAAAGGGTATGCATAATTTTAAAACCTTTTGGGTGTAGTTCCAAATTGTTTCCAGAATGGTTGAACCAATTCATAACTTCACCCAATAGTGCATTAATATCTGTGTTGTTAAGCAAAATTGTCTCATTAGCATGGCTTTTGTTTCTTTTGAGTGGAAGTACTTTCAG
>JAQQSZ010002952.1:0-14593 GCA_028646595.1 Phalanger gymnotis
AGAGAGAGAGAGAGAGAGAGAGAGAGAGAGAGAGAGAGAGAGAGAGATGGATTCCTTAATCCATTCCCAAACAGAAGATGTCAGTTGCCACAACAGTCAACCCATTTAGAGCTAAATTCACTTTAAAAAATGAAGCTCTCAAATTATAAAGCAGATTATAACCATGCCCCAGGGTGATCTTTTTTATTACATTATCCTTGTATAGAATCCCTTGTGATGCCGATGGCAGAGATTACCAAGAGTAGGCGGTGCTAAGTTAATTTATGTTCCAGTTGCCTTGGGAGACCTGCATTTAAGCCTCCTCTTATTTCTTAACAAAAGAATAAAAATCAGTGGAGGACTGTGTTCCTAGTGACTTGCATTTCCAAATACATGGTATAGTTCTAAGATCATGGAAGTCTAGAGTTGAGACAGATGATGCAGCTAGAGTTGGAGGGAAGCAAACAGCCTGTGCATAGATACAGCTGGGTTCATTTAGTGAATAAATGATCTATGCCTAGATCCCACATATTTTACATTTATTTTAAATAAAAATAAGGAAATGTCCAATCAGAGGACCATAGAGTGAGTCAAACCCATAAAGACCGTAGCTAGATGGTGAATTCTTTGAGAGCAGGAAACCTATTTTGTATATCGTTATATTTGCCCAAAAACCCTGTTATCAGTGCCAGGTACATCAGCCTTTTCCCCAGGAAACTGACATGGCATTCTCTCCTTAGGGTAAGCTGCTGTCTCTGTGACATACCTTACAATTCTCCAAATGTGTGAGTCCAGTTTTGAGTCATAATTTCCCCAGGCAGTCCTCACCAGAGTTCTATTAAAGTGGTGCCTCTCTCCCAGGGCTGCCTTTCTCACTCCTATTCTAACTCAAGCTCAAAGAGGTGAGACCCAGGACTCTGTAGTGGCACAAAGGACCTCTTGTAGATCAGAAATTATAGATCTAGAACTAGAAAACAGAACAAAGGCTCATTTTTATATAAATAAGGAAATTAGTGACTTGTCCAAGATCACTTCACTAGTGGTATTCAGAAGTGGGATTTGAATCCAGGTCCTCTGACTCCATAGTCAATGGTTTTCTGACTAGACTGCAGTAGAAACATTCTCTTCCCATAGTGGCTACACCCCTCCCTTAGTCCCCCTTCCCATAACCGAAGTGGATTTTCCCCAGATGTGGTTTTGATTAGCTATGGCTTTATCCCCCATGGTGCCTAGCAAAGTACTGGGCACATAGTGGACATTCAACAATTATTTGTTGAATGAATAAGTGAGCAAATGAACGAATGAAGTGTTTTTGCTGGGGTTTAGTGGAGAAGAAAAAAGACCCATTATCTAATCTCCATCCTCTTTCCCAATGACCCTGATTAAAGTGAGTTTACAAATACAAAGAGAGAGAATGATGATTGTATAATGCCATTCAACCATAGTCATAGAGTAAAGAGATCACCACTGGAAGAGCCCAATATCACATTTCATTAAAATCAGTCCTTCATTTATGCTGGAATCATTCTCTGGTGCCAGAGAAAGGGAAGCTCCTACATCTCTCCTCCTGCCTGCAATTAAGCCAAGGGAGAGGACAAGAAACATAGTCAGAAGATGCCTGACCTTTTGTACAGAGCTGTTGTCAAAACCATTACCAGTCCATCCTTGTGGGATCAGAAATTGCAGCAGGGCTGGATAGAATAGAGTAAAGGGACTGATCTGCATGTCAAACAGGGCTCAGTGTCTCTTTCTGTACCCTCTCCTTACCTCCCTCCCCATCTCAGCCTCTGCCACCCCCTCCCCTTGCTGTCTCCACGGTAACAGCAACACTGGGATTCTGTTGAAGTGTGTTTTGAAAGCTGCCTCTACACTGGGAAGTTAGCATTTGACAGCTCTGTCTGGATTCTGGATTCTGTATTTCTCCAGCATAAAAATTCACCTGTGACAATGGTGTCCTGCGATTTAGGGAGGTGGTGTGGTAAAATGGAAAGATCTCTGGCTCTTGGAATCAGGATACCTGCCTCTGACAAGTTCTACTCATAAAGCCATCATCCGGTATCCTCAAACCTTAGTGTTTTCAACTACTATATAAAACAAGAGGACTATATAAAACAAGAACTAGATGACCTCTGAGGTCCCTTCCAACTTGAAATCTTCTTCCACTAGATATATATTCTCCTTTTAGGTACTTTCCTCTACCTGACCTAGGTTAAGTCACTTAAGCTTTATTTACCTCACTTTCACCACCTCTAAAATAAAGGAGCTGCAATAGAAGACCTCCGGAATCCCTTCTAATTCAATGTTTATAATCCAATGATCATCTAGGATTTGACTACTCAATGGAAGAAAATACCCGACCCTGTTGTTCAATCTTGTCTGATTGTTGGTGAGCCCATTTGGGGTTTTCTTGGCAAAGACACTGGAGTGGTTTGCCATTTTCTTCTTCAGCTCATTTTACAGATGAAGAAACTGAGGCAAACAGGGTTAAGTGACTTACCCAGACTCACACACCTAGAAAGTGTCTGAGGCCAGATTTGAACTCATGAAGATGAGTCTTCCTGACTTCAGGACTAGTCCTCTATCCACTGTGCCACTTACCCTAACTCTGACACCCCTTCCCGCACAACACAAGAACACAAGAAAGGGAAAGGTAACTATGGCTCTATTTGCTTTTTCATTTTTAACTCCCTACCCCCACCTGTATCTTTAAACTCTTTTTGTTGATGATAGCATTGGTGGAGGCTACTCCAAGTGTATTTGTTCTTAATGTTTTGTATCAAAAGGGTGTTATGCAAAAGCTTCAATGAAGGAAGTTTGTTTTAGCAAACATTTCAATTGAGAAAGTATCTGTTATTGACTATAGGAAACATTTGTGTAATGGACAATGTAATAGGATTATGAAGATGTGGGTTCTAGTTTCGGGTGCCTTACCAGCTATTTGACCGTGGGCACAATATTTGTCTTCCATTAACCATAGTGTTTTCCACATTTAAAACGAAGGTGTCAGACTAGACTGAAACCATAACTAGGACAGGGCAATCAGTGCTTTGTTCCTGGATGCTGAAATGTGAAAGTGCTGACAGAACTTGCAATGCAGAAGCAACATAGAATCAACACTTGAACATTATTCATTAGATCTATGATTTCATTGCTATATGTAACTATGAATGAGGCAAACAATATAGTTTGTTACAGAGAATAATTGTTTAATATAGAAAATTTTCAGATGTGTCAAAACATCTCTTTTGTCCTATACTCCCTTCCCACAAGTCTCACTCACATTCATAGATGGGTCACCAGAAGACAGACGTTACCTTAGAATTTAGGAGTACACAAAAATAGACCTTTAGGTCCACATGCCTAATACTATGTAGACCATGAGCCCCAACTAGTCTGCTTCCCATTTATAATCAGCCAATAGGCATAATTATTTTTTATCAAAGTTATTTACTAATACAATATTTTTAAAAAAGCATCTACAAATCATCCCTGTTACCAACCTTGGATACATTCTCCCACACATGCACGCAACATCCATGGGAAGAATGGATTCAAACTTAAAGTATAATGATAGAGAGACATATTGGTAGTATATATGTGTGTGACAAAGGCATTTCATGACTCCTAGTACTGTGTAGCCTAGAAGTCTTTAATTTCCTCTTTGGATTGTCGCACAAATTCTTTTGGGTATAGCCTTTTTGCTTGGTGGGTTTTTCAGCTGGTTTCTCAGAATCCTTTTCTTTCCATAGACAGTTTCATTCTTTGCTGACAGGGATATTGTACCTTGAAGCAGCCTCCTCCCTCAGGTGACTGTCTCTTTAGCCATGTCTGCTTGGAGTATCTCTGTTTTCTATCAGATGCGGTATTCCTACTGATTCAGTAAGTCACCTTCAAAGTTACATTGCCAATATGGGTGGGGGGGAGAGATAAATTCCCTCTCTGTTCTCCTGCTGCCCTAGCCTTCTCCAAAGGTACCTCCTGGCTTCTAGTCTCTCATACTCTTGAATTCCTGAAATTGATCAATGTTGGAGATATTTAAAGACCCCAGGGCTATAGCTAATTTGTTTGCTCATATAATCCCACCTCCCCTTATTCCTAAATCAAAGAGGTACATATGCTTCACAAAGGGTTTAGATGCATTTTTATGGTTAAATGCAACATTAACCCTGTATGTTTACCTTCTAGCCCTTCTGTTTCTACATCAACTGAAGTGGGGTGGGAACCCTGCTTCCCCCCGCCCCAAAGTAGCCAAAATCTCATATTCTAGGATCTTCGCTTTCATTGTCACCACGGCCAATCTCCCAGATCCATGAATTTGAAGCCAGAGGACGAGGGTTCATGTCCTAGTTTACCTTCTACCTCTATGACTGAGGGTGAGCTCTATGACCTGTCAGTTTCATAAGGAACAAAATGAGAACAGATGAATGAAGTTTCTCCCAGATCTAAATATTCTTACTTTCTGGCCTTCCTGTCTATATGTTTTTTTAACAAATGTTTCTGTTTTTCTTTTCTTCCAAGGATAGAAGGCTATGGTGAAGAGTTTTAAATAGTCTGTTCTGCTTGGTCAGAGAATTTTGTTGTTAAGTTGTTTCAGTCATGTCCAACTTTTTGTGACCTCATCTTTCTTGGCAGATACTGGAGTGATTTGCCATTTTACAAATAAGGAAACTGAGGCAAACAGGGTGAAGTGACTTGTCCAGGGTCACACAGCTAGTGTTTGAGACCAGATCTGAACTTTGGTCTTCCTGACTCCAGACTCAGCATTCTATATATTGTGCCACCTAACTGCCTGCTAGCCAAACGATTAAGCTTCGCTATTTATAGAAGTGGTTCAAAGAAGCTAGAAATGATGGTGGTAGTAATGGTGGTGGCGGCAATTGATTATTATCATATTACTTATGGGTAAAAAAATAGACTCAGAGTCAGGAAAAGCTGGATTAAAGTTGTCCTCTGACACATACTGTCTTGTGTGACTCCAGGCAAATTAATTAGTGCTCAAGCAAGTCTTTAAGACTATTAAGTTGCAGAAAATCCCCCTTTGCATAAGTAGAGACAGTTTTCTCATCAGGTAGCTTTCTATTGCAATGAAATTGCACACAAACGGACACAATTTCTAGATATGAGTTGTCTATTTTAAGCTACTAAGACTTAAAACTGAACAAACAAACTTCTAGGGCATCTATATGATACTTATAATCTTTATGCTTGACTAGGATTGTAAATATAAACTATCCCTTTCTAGAGAAATTCCCATTGCATAGTATCATGGTAGATAAAATACTGGACTGGAAGTCAGGAAGACTTGGGTTGAAAACCAACCTTGGGTATGTCATATAACTGGCCTCATTCTTCCTTTCTCACCTTCAAAATGGGATTATTTAGACCCATCTGATATTGCTCATGAATTGTCATGAAGCTCAAATGAGATACTTTATATAAATTGTTTGGCAAACTTTAATGTGCTATATAAATGTCAATAGTAGTTGTGTTTTATTATCATTCATTTCTTTCTTCTCATCTTTATTTTGTTATTATTTTTTCATCATCATTAACATTGAGATTCATTCTGACTATCCAAAAGAGATGATATAGAGTTATATATATCCAAATATATAGAGATATATATTTGGAATCCCTCCAAATTCATTAAAAGCAAAGGAGAAAGGAGATGTAAACAAAGCCTGTCAGCAAAGAGGGAAGAAAAGAAAAGGAGCAACAGGGAAGTGGACATCGACGGTGAGCTTGCATGGACCAGGGCAATCACTTGGACTTCTCCTGGGTGGCACCACTGTGGAGCAGGCCCTGCTGCAGGAAAGAGAAGAGATCAAACCTGCAGTCGCTGCATTTGACTTTCTAATAATAAAGTCAGTCTCTGAGGAGTGCCTAGATGGAAATGAGAAAAATGGAGCATTTGGGATGCAGTTATTCTGGCTGTCAGAGGCGTTATGGCTTTTCAGCAGGCCACAAAAGGCCAATCCACTAGAATATGAATCAGATCTCGTCAAGGCCCCATGGAATAAGTAAGAAGCATCAGACCTCCCTGTTTGGATCCTAATAGCTTTTTCCACCTCAGTAACCTCTCACTGTAAACAAAAAAATGATGATTTTTCTCCCCCTCCCCATCCCCAAGTTATTATTCTGAGGGCCCTAGGATAAATGTCAGGGATTTAATAGGCAAGTGCAAATCCATGAAACAACTTCTTTGAACATATTTTTGTTCAATCATTAAGACTGTGGATGTTAAAGTGTGACATTGTCCCTAGTTGAGATTGGGAAAGATGCAATTGGCATTTGGCCAGGAGGGGGGTGGGGTAGAATGTGAAACCAGCTAATAAAAGTGACTCCTGAGATTCTGACTTCCCCATTTGGGAGTTCAATGCACCCAGGCGAAAAAATCAACTGGGTAACATGGGCATTGAATAATATTTCCAGGCCGATGAAGACGATGATGGAGGGGAGAGACCAATGTGTTGGCTCTTTTTTTGCAAGTTGCGAGTCTCGTTCAACTTTTCGTCAAAGCTTTCCCTCAAATGTTTGATAAATTCTTCTAATCTTGCTTATGAGCTTTTGTAGATGCTTGGTTGGAAGACTGGTTTCCTTGGCTTCTGTCAATCACAGAGTTAGAACCCTCCAATTTAAAGGGCACCTCTCCATTTCCACTCTTTCACACATGGTTCTGCCAAACCATATTCCGTGCTCCTCTCTGAAGGCCCCAGACCACCTCTCAAATTCATGCCTTTTACTCAGCTGTGTTCTCTGTTCTCCCGTGGCTGGAATGTGATCCCCCCTGACCTCCATTTCTTAGAATCCCAAACTTCCTTCGAAGTCCTACTTGAGATATTTTGGGATTCCCTTGACCCTCCCTACAGCTACTGATACTCCTTTTCTCACCTACAAATGATCATGTATATACTTGTTGGTTTAAATGCTCTATTCCATATTTGAATTTAAGCTCTTTTTGGAAAGGGACTGTTTTTCATTTTCTATTTTATCCTTAGCACTAAATGCAGTATATGGCAGGGGCAGTTAGGTGGTACAGTGTTTGGAAGGCAGGACCTGTTGTCAAGAAGTCTCGAGTTCAAATCCAGCCTCAGACACTTATTAGCTGTGTGACCCATGGCAAATCTCTTTATGCTGTTAACCTCAGTTCCTCATCTGTAAAATGGGAATAATAATAGTACCTACCTCCTGGGTTGATATGGGGATCACGTGAGATAATAATTATAAAGTGTTTAGCATAGTGCCCAGCACAAAGCAATTGCTATAAAAATGTGAAATAGTATCATCATTATTGGTAATTATTATTTGCTCACTGGATAGGTTAGTATAGATTAAATTATTTTAGCCTTGCATTCTTCCAACAAGTACTTATTAAATTCCTTCTGTATTCCAGGTAATGTTTTAGGGCTACAAAGATAAAAATGGAACGCTTTCTACTTTCAGGAGGCTTATATTCTATTGGAAGGAAATAATATGTACACAGACAAGTGAATATGAAATTCAGATAAACTGAGTTTAAATTGCTGCCTGGATTCCTTTCTTCCCACCATTCCTGCTTGAATCTCAACTCCCAAAGAAGCCAAATGTAGGCTGTAAATTCTATAGTGTGTTTTTAAATTAATTTAAATTTTTCTTTTAACACCTGGGGAGTTCAGGATTCCCTCCTTGACTACTGGTTCCACATGGGATTTTATCTTCTACCCAAGAATGGGTGATTCCTATTCATGTTAACATAGCTTGAAAAAAAAGTAGTTGCAAGAACAATCAATCAATAAACATTTATTTAGTGCCTATTATGGCACTTTGCGAAGCATTAGAGACACAAAAGAAGCAAAAGACAGTCCTTTGCCTTCAAGAACCTTACAGTCTAATAATTGCAACAATAAGATTTGCTAAATCTATTGATAGCCAGTGTTCTAAGACCCTGGGATGCTTTAGTAAGGAATAAACCAAAGCATATAGATATCTATGTCTACTATCTCTCTCTCTCTCTTTTTCTCTCTCTCATCTATTATCTCTCTCTTTCTCTCTCTCTCTTTCCCTCCTTCCCTCCCTCCCTCTCTCCCTCCTTTCCTCCCTCTCTCTCATCTATTATCTCTCCCACCGTCCCTCTCCCCCCCCTCTCTCTCTCTGTCTCTCTCTCTGTCTCACTCTCTCCCTCCACCCCAATATAACAATTACAATGGCAACAACATAACCCTTCACGATGAACGGTAAATCATAGAATTTAGAGCTAGAAATGACCTTAGAAATCGAATTGTTTACACTCTGCCCAAACTCTTCCATCAATGTCTAGTTAAGGAAAGTGAGGCTCAGGGAGTCCAAAGACTTCGTCAGAGTTACATGGTCAGAAGTAGAAGAGCTTGATGAACTTTGTATACAAGGGCAGGAGATAGGGATGGCATTTTTAGGCCTCTACCCATTTCCCCTCATTAAAGGATTTTATTCCATTTAGCCTGTGGAGAAGTCCTAAACTCTTAGTAAGTGGTGCCTACCACTCAAGGTCATCATTGTCGTGATCTTAAACTACTAAAAGATGCTTTGCATAATAAATAGTCTTTGGTGTACTATGCTTACTGACTGGCCTAGGTAGGAGTTGGCACTTCCAAAAGTGAATTTTTGACAATTGTCTCAAGTTTAAAGAGAAGAGTATGGGATAGTAATGATAATATTAATATTAATAATAATAATTTAATGGAGAATCAGGGCTTTTACTGAAGTGGTTTTCTACAATGAGCCTAATGAGTTAGACCCATCTCTATCCTCTCCACTGAATGTTAGACCTAAAGTCAGGAGGACCTAAAATCAAATCTGGCCTTCAATATTTACTAGCTATTTTACCCTGGACAAATCACTTAACCTTTCTTTGCCTCAGTTTCTTTACCAATAAAATAAGAATAAATAATATAAGATAATAATAAAAATATACTATTGGGGTTAATAATAAACTTTTCTCCCGGGGTTGTTGAGAGGATGAAATGAGGTAATTGCAGACCTTAAAATACTACATAAATGCTCACTATAATGTCTCCCATGCTGATGATATTTTGTTGTTTAAAAGCACTTTTCTCACTTTCTGCTTCACTTACCAATTATGATATATATCAGCCGACACTCACTGGGAGGGAAGAATCAGAGAATTAACCAGTGGAGTCCTTTAGCCCATTCTTGTTTACAATCATCCAGACCTTCTTGCATCTGAGTAAAAATGACATCAATCTGCAAATTAAGATATGTTTTGTTATAATGATATTGTATTAGTGTGAAAACTCTTTCCACCTATGCAAAACAACCTCCATTCATGTCTTCTCTGGAGAAATGTGTCCATGTTCTCCCACAAATCATTCAAAGAGCATTGTCCCAACATCTGGAGACTTGCCTCCAAGTTGCTGAATATTTCATGGACATATCTCTGTAGCTCTCAATATGTTAATCCATCATCCTTCCTTCACATAATGTTACTGGCCCATGGTCTCTTCTAGGCCTGAAAATCCTTGTTAATGCCGTTTGCACAACCTGTTTACACCTCTACCCTTACTTTATTGTTTTCTTGTTGTTCTTCAATTCACGTGGAGGTTAGATGACTAGATCCTGATATTCATTTATTTCTAGGAAAATAATATCATAGAGAGATTAATAGCATTAAAAATGCTTTTGTAACTTAGAATCATTGAAAACATTGTAATAACCTAACTGTAAAGTATATCTAGTCTTTTTTCTAGTGAATTCAGGGATCATTTCAATGTCCATGTTAAGTTAGTCAACAAGCATTTTCCATGCAATAGGCACTGTGTTTAGTGATGGATAGACAAAGGAAAGAAAGAACATGGCCCTTGACATAAAGGAACTAATATTCTATAGGGGAGATGATGTATAAATTATTATATATATATATATATATATAACTTACAATATTTATGTGTGTATGCATATACTATATATAATTTATGTGAGTATGCATATATGTAAATATATACATACACATATGTAAACAGACACACATATACACACATCCACACATATATGTGTGGATGTGTGTATGTATGTGTATGTGTGTGTTTATAAATCTCTGAAGGGAAAATGCTAGTAGTAGGTGGGGGTGACCCTGGGAAAAGATTCTTGCAAAGGTTGAGATTTGAGTTGAGTCCTAAAGGAGGCCAGAGAAGCCAGTAAGTGAAGGTGAGTAAGTTGAACATTCTAGGCATGAGGGTTAGCCAGTACCGATGCACTGAATCTAGAAACTGAATTTCATGTGTCAGGAACAGCAAGTAGGATAGTGTCCTGGGATTGTAGTGTGTTGAGGGGCCAAGTATTTTAAATACCTACCTAAGGCTTTACATTTGATCCTTGAAATAATAGGGAATCCCTGGAGTATATTAAGTAGGGTGAGAACAGATTAAAAGCTGTAGTTGCAGGAAAATCTCTTGGGCAGCTATGCAAAGGACGGACATCCCATTTGATATTAATATTTAGTTGATGGCTGAATAGTTAATTTTGTGGTTACATCTGTCAAAGAATATTAGCTAAGTGTATAACTAATATAACTAATATATGCACAGGAGACATTTTGCTAGGCGAAAGCCTTTAGAGATTTATTTTGTGCTACTAATTCAGTTTTCACCCCTGTGATCAATAAATAATAAACACAGTAGAATGTAGTCATCTCTGCAGTCATCTCAGTTAAGTCATGTAACTAAGAAGATGTGGTCTCATGTAGAAATTACCTCTGAAAGCTTGACTATATTCCTCTCCTACTTTTATCAAGGTTAGCCTTTTGATCCGTATATAGATTATTCACATATATATGTTTTATAGAAATGAGAAAGTGGTTGTGTAGCTTAGTACTCCTTCTGTTGACTTCTGACCCTTGAAGCTCCTAAGTTTCATCAGAATTTGCCTCAAAAGCCTCTTTCTTCATATTATCTTTCCTTATTCCACCAGTTGTCAGTGTCCCCACCTTCACTTTTTTTAATATAAGAGATATAACAACCTCTCTTGCAGCTCAGCTGTTGTTAACACAGGATATAGCATACATGATGAAATTTAAGATGCATCAACAAGATGAGTTTATACTTTGTGATCTCTTTGTGAGTGGCAAACCTCTTGAAAATGTTTTGTTACTATCTTTTCTGTATTACCTAAATTTTCCCCAATAGGTACAACCTATATTAGTTGGCTCCAGAAGAGAAGAGATTATTGGCTAAAAAATAAACTATCTCTACCTCTTGAGACTTTAACCAGTTTGAAGTATTTCAGCATTGAGCCAAGTGAGCAATGAATCAATGTCTTTAGTTGTAGATCAGTACTGTTGTGAAAGTTCAAGAAAGTCCAAGTTCAAGAAATGAAGATTTTAGCTCCAGAATTGGAGTCAAGTTCCTGAGAGATTCTTGGGGGAAGAACAGAATGTCTCTCTCTTCTCTCTTCACCTTTCTAACTCCACTGGCATAACCATGTTTCCAGAGACACTGGACTAGTAGCAAATAACGTATTCAGTTTGGAATGAGACATTGAACTAGTAGGAGATGACATCTAATCAGAAGCAAAATGACACCCCAATCATGAATGATACAGAAAAAAATGACCTATGAAGGAAGACAAAAGAACACGACCCCTTGAATGAGAGAAGAATGCTGGAAATAGCCAAGAAATGTCTTCTATTTCATAAAGCATCAGGAGTTGTTAGTTGCCCATTTGCCACATATGATGGCTAATTTAAATAGTTGGATTGGGCAATTTATATTTACATGAAGATTCTTCTTTTCCTTTTCATCCTTTCTTTTAATTTGGCATTGTTTTTATTTTTAATTTTTTGTAAGTAATCAATGACATCGCCTATATATATGAACAGCTGATTCTGAAATAGCTCCCATATCAGTTATGTCACTTTCTATGATTTAAGATGAAGACTATTTTTATCTTTCTTTTTTTGTTATGATGTTTGTCCATGTCTATGCAATAGGCACTGTGTTTAGTGATGGATAGACAAAGAAAAGAAAGAATACCTACTTTACCATCTTTTACCCAACTCTCACCGGTGTCACCAAGAAGCTGTAGCATGTGCAGCAGCCTCAGCAACCATCTGGGAACATGTGAGGGCAACCAACAGGTCTCAAACTTGTTGTTGAGTTAGGGGGCTGTCTATCCAAAGCATGTGAAGCTTTCCCTGGCAGAATGGGCAGATGAGAACAATTTGTTCCAACAGCCATGGAGGCAGCTTAAGGAGATGTTGCGGAGTATGTTGAGCTTGGTCAGACATTGAAGATGCCAAAGTCATCCTCTGCATCCCAGGCCATTGCTAGTCAGTCATCTTGACTTTTGTCCTGTTACACTGGACTGGATTTTGAGGATTCTGGAAGAGAGGATGAGGAGAACAGCTTTGTGCAGCTCTGCCTTAATTCAATCCAATTTATGTGCCCTTTTGCTTAATCTTTTGCCATAGGAGCAACAGGTCCTTGGGGAGGGATGGGGAATGCCATGCTCTAGAGGTCACCAGTGATGGCATGCTAGGTATGCTAAAATGTCACACATCTCTATAAGCCTTTGTAATAAAATTGTAGGTGATAGACTTTCCTCTTAGGAAGGAAAGAAGAGAGAAGAGCAGGCTTACTTGAAAATAGCAAAAATTGAGGCCCAAATCGGGAAAGAGATTTTCCCAGGGACACATAGCAAAGCTGAGATTCAAACACAAATCATCAGATTTCAAAAGCAGTGTTCTTTTGCTTTCTTTGCATACATTACAGTATTTCTTTCATCAATAATGCCTGCCTCATTAGAAGGCTTCTTCTTAATAACGTGCATGCATTCCTTTACAAAAGATAATTCTTTTATCTCACTTCTCTTTTGTCAGGCTATTCTATGATTGTGTATGAAACACAAAAGGATTTAATTCTGAACTAACAATTATAAGGCATTGTTTGCCTCAAAGGTCAGTAGAGAATCCAAAGACCATAGTAATAACTTTCATTAATCAAGCAGCAACTTTTTTAAAGTGCCTACTACGGGCCAGGTCCTATTCTAGGCACAAGGGATACAAAGATGATAAAGAAAACAAACAAATAAAACATTTCTCTTTACAAGAAGCTCACATTCAAAAAGAGGAAACAAGTTCATATATAAATATACTGAATGAACATAAAGAAAATAAAAGTAAGTTAACAAAAGGTACTTCAAAGGCAGGGAATTGATAGTGGCAGAATCAGAACCAGTTTTGATTAAAATGTTTTGCTTAAGATGCTTCTCAAAGGAAGAAGAGGACTCTGTGAGGCAGAATATTGAGATTGAAGGGACCTTTAATAAATCAAATTACAAAATCGCCTTTCCCTCCCTTCTGTCATCCCCCTTTTTTTATCTCTTTCCTCCTTCCTTCCTGTGGAGTAAGATTCCCAATGGAGTGTGTATGTTATTCCCTCCTCAGGTCAAAGCTGATGAGACCAAGATTCACTCATTCCCTTTCACCTCCCCCTCTTCCATTCCAACGAACTGCATTTTCTTACCACTTTTACGCGAGATAATTTACCCCATTCTATCTCTCCCTTTCTCCCTCTCTCAATATATTCCTCTCTCATCTCTTAATTTGATTTTATTTTTTTTAGATAGAATCACTTCATATTTAATTCACCCTGTGCCCTCTCTCTCTATATATATATACATATATATATGTATGTATGTATAATATATATGTGTATATATATATGTATGTATATTCCCTTAAGCTACCCTAATACCGAGGTCTCATCATCTTTCCATGTAGGAATGTAAACAAAGCAGTTCGACTTTATTAACTCCCTTATGATTTCTCCTTCTTGTTTACTTTTTCATGCTTCTCTTTATTCTTGTGTTTGAAAGTCCAATTTTTTATTCAGCTCTGGTCTTTTCACTGGGAAAGCTTGAAAGTCCTCTATTTTATTGAAAATCCATATTTTGCCTTGGAGTATGATACTCAGTTTTGCTGGGTAGGTGATTCTTGGTTTTAATCCTAGCTCCATTGACCTCCGGAATATTATATTCCAACCCCTTTGATCCCTTAGTGTAGAAGTTGCTAGATCTTGTGTTATCCTGATTGTGTTTCCACAGTACTCAAATAATTTCTTTCTGGCTGCTTGAAATATTTTCTCCTTGATCTAGGAGCTCTGGAATTTGGCAACAATATTCCTAGGATTTTTCTTTTTGGGAGCTTTTTCAGGAGGTGATCAGTGGATTCTTTCAATTTCTATTTTACCCCTGGCTCTAGAATATCAGGGCAGCTCTCCTTGATAATATCTTGAAAGATGATATCTAGGCTCTTTTTTTGATCATGGCTTTCAGGTAGTCCAATAATTTTTAAATTATCTCTCCTAGATCTATTTTCCAGGTCAGTTGTTTTTCCAATGAGATATTTCACATCGTCTTCCACTTTTTCATTCCTTTGGTTGTGTTTTATAATATCTCGATTTCTAATTAAGTCACTAGCTTCTACTTGCTCCGATCTAATTTTGAAGGTAGTATTTTCTTCAGTGGTCTTTTGGACCTCCTTTCCCATTTGGCTAGTTCTGCCTTTCAAGGCATTCTTCTCCTTGGCTTTTTGGAGCTCTTTTGCCATTTGACTTAGTCTATTTTTTTTTTAATATGTTTGGTT
>JAQQSZ010002954.1:0-14592 GCA_028646595.1 Phalanger gymnotis
CTTTTTGGGATCTTTTTGAGGAGGCGATCTGTGGTTCTTTTAATTTCTATTTTGCCCTGTGGCTGTAGAATATCAGGGCAATTCTCCTTGATAATTTCTTGAAAGATGATATCTAGGCTCTTTTTTGATCATGGCTTTCAGGTAGTCCAATAATTTTTAAATTATCTCTCCTGGATCTATTTTCCAGGTCAGTAGTTTTTCCTATGAGATATTTCACATTGTCTTCCATTTTTTCATTCCTTTGGTTCTGTTTTGTAATATCTTAATTTCTCATCAAGTCACTAGATTTCACTCGCTCCAATCTAATTTTGAAGGTAGTATTTTCTTCAGTGGTCTTTTGGACCTCCTTTTCCATTTGGCTAACTCTGCCTTTTAAGGTATTCTCCTCATTGGCTTTTTGGAGCTCTTTTGCCATTTGAGTTAGTCTATTTTTTAAGGTGTTATTTTCTTCAGTATTTTTTGGGTCTCCTTTAGCAAGTCATTGATTTGTTTTTCATGGTTTTCTCACATCACTCTCATTTCTTTTCTCAATTTTTCCTCTACTTCTCTAATTTGCTTTTCCAAATCCTTTTTGAGCTCTTCCATGGCCTGAGATCAGTTCATGGTTTTCTTGGAGGCTTTTGATGTAGGCTCTTTGACTTTGTTGACTTCTTCTGGCTGTATGTTTTGGTCTTCTTTGTCACCAAAAAAAGATTCCAAAGTCTAAGTCTGAATCTGGGTGCATTTTCACTGCCTGGCCATGTTCCCAGCCAACTACCCGACCCTTGAGTTTTTTGTCAGGGTATGACCGCTTGTAGAGAGTACTTTGTCCCAAGCTTGAGGGGCTGCACTGTTGTTTTCAGAGCCATTTATACACAGCAAGCTCTGCCACACCAGCGCTCCTCCTCCCCCAAGAACCACCAACCCAGATGGAGACTCAGATCTAAGCAGGCTCTGCACTTCCGCTTCTTAAAGGAAGATGGGGAGGTATTTTTACATGTCTCTTCTTTGAAGGCAAAGTTTAATCATTATAATTTTGCAGCATTCAGTTGCAGTTTCTGTTGTTTTTGTTGTTGTTACAGCTGCGGTTGTTCTTTCCATTTATGTCACTGTAGCTACTGTGTACTTTGTTTTCCTGGTTCTGCTTTACTCCACCCAGCATCACTCATAGAAGTCTTTCCATGCTTCTCTGTAGCCATCATATTCACTGTTTCTTTCAGCACAGTAATATTTCATTACATATATGCATCACAAATTGTTTACCCATTACCCAGTTGATTGGCATCTGCTTTGTTTCCAGTTCTTTGCTACTGGGAAAAATGTTGTTATAAAATTTTTAGTGTATTTGAGTCCTTTCTTTTTGCCATTAGCCTCCTTGGAATATATACTTAGTAGTGGAATCTCTAGTCAAAGCCTAAGAGCATTTCAGTTACTCTCTTCACATAATTCTGAATTGCTTTTCACAATAGTTGGATTAATTTACAATTAATTTACAGTTACAACAATGCACTAGTGTGCCCATTTTTCCACATTCCTTCCAACACTGATTTCCTATTTTTTGTCATGAGTGAATTGGCCAGTAGTGAGGTGAAATAACAGAGTTTTATGATTTGCATTTATCTTATCAGCAATTTGGCATATTCTTTCAATAGTTTGTAATTCTTTTTACCATTTCTATATGGAGGAATTTTATACATACATACATATATATACATATATATGTGTATATATATACACACATATATATATATATATACATATATGTTTCTGTTAGTTGCCTATATGTATTAGATATCAGACTTTTATGAAAAATACTTGATACAAAAGTTTTTTTTCTCCAGTTCTGGGCAGGAAAGGCTCTTCTTCCTGACTCCAGGCCTAGCACTCTGCCCACTAAATCATCTAGATGCCCTTTTTCACCCAGAGCATGTGCACCACAAATTAAGCAGAGTGTGGAGGAAAGGTCCACAGACCAACCACCCCTCTCCTTTTGAGGCCCCAGAATCCCAAGAAACAGGTTTGGGGTTTTAGGGTGTTTAATTTGTCCTTTTCAGTCCTAGGTAAAACCTATGGAGTCTTGGATCTGGTATTTCAAGCCAAAAAGGCCTTAGATTCAGGATTCCAGGCCAAATGTTGCTACCAGCCTAGCAGGGAGGCCCTAAAGAGCCTGAACACTGCAACACAAGCCTTAAGGATTGATTTGGGACTTGGGATTGGCGGGACTAATGCTATATAGGAACTGAGCTAAACTACAAATCTAATCCCTTTCCCCTCCCCAGAGACTAAAGTAGTATATGCCTGATGAGGTGTTTAGCTAAATGTTTAAGTGTTTGTTTATGCTATATCTTTGAGTAAATATTCCTTAGTAATAGCTAATCTGACTGTTAAGTAGTTAAATGGAAATGGAGTCTTGGGAATTCCTAAAACTGGAGAAATAAAATTGATGGGGGTTTGAGCCAATGGCAGGGACTAAAAGCCCTCAGCCCCCTCTTCCTGAGTTCAAATATGACTTCAGACACTTACTAGCTACATGACCCTGGCCAAGTTATATAACCCTGTTTGCCTCAGTTTCTTCATCTGTAAAATGAGCTGGAGAAGGAAATGATAAACCACTCCAGTATCTTTGCCAAGAATAGCCCCCATGGGGTCATGAAGAGTCAGACATGACTGAAAACCACTGATGGCTGAAATAGAGCTTCACCATTGGACACATCTAAAGAGAGAAAGAGCAATTCTGTCTCAGCCATGTAGATTTCATAGCACCCCATTACAGCTATGCAGCCAATGAAAAGAGGTGGCTCCTACTCACAAGGCGGAGGAATGTAGAATGTCCTTTTTCAAAAGAAGTCCCTGATGTCTCTGACATGGGGGCCTCCACCTTGCAAAGCTCAGTGTTGCTCATAAAAGGAGATGTTTGACTATCTGCTTTGTCAGTGCACACTAAAGACCATGGGACTCTTCCTTCTGCCTTATAGCTGAAACCTGCAAATTATGTATTGTGTCTCCTTCATTAGAACATCAGCTCCTTGAAAGCAGAGGCTGTCTCCACTTTTTTCTATTTATAATCCTAGAACTTAGCACATACTTTGCACATAGTTTTCTCATTCATTCATTCCCAGTTGACTACTTCTCTTTTTATCCTAACTGCATTAATTTTTAAGCCTTACAATTTCATGTAATCAAAATTATCCCTTATATGGTTAAAAATTAACCTCTTGGGAGGGTTTTTAATTGGAATGAGACTAGTGGCTAAGAATGCAGCTATATGAAGTAGTCATAAGGGGACCATGAGCACTTCGGGATCAAAGAAAGCCTCTTGTGGGTATGGTATTTTGTTCTTTCTAATTGTTGGAATAATAACGTTACTGTTGATACATTATGGCCAGAGTACTTTGAACTGAGGCGACTAGGTGGCATAATGGATAAGATGCTAGATGTGAAGTTAGGAAAACTTGAGTTCAAATCTTATCTCAGACACCAACTAGCCTTGGGAGTTTGAACAAATCATTCAATCTCTCTCAAAATCAGTCTCTTCATCTATAAAATGGGGGTAATAAGAGTATCTACTTCATTGGTTTGTTGCATGAATCAAATGAGACAAAGTATGTAAACTGCTTTATAAACCTTAAAGTGGTATATAATGCTATTATTATTTCAAAGGCAGAGTTGAACTGTCCAACACAGAGATTTTACAAGTTTCAGGTGCAGGGGTGTTTATGTGTGTGGGGACAGATATAACTAAGGCCCTTCATTCTAGAGGGAACCACGACACAAAGGTTACATGAAAAAATAAATAGAATCATAATATCTCAGAGATGAAAGAGACCTGGTTGGCCATCTAGTCCGAAACCTACCTTAATAGGAATACTCTCTATAATGTTCCTGAAAAATGGTTACCCAGACTCCATTTGAGTCTTTTCAGTGATCACAACTTCACTATATACCAAGGCAATTACACTTGTGGATTGTACTAATTGTTCGAGATCTATTCCTTACAAGGAAACAAAAGTTTCCATAGTTTCTGGCCTATGATTTTAGTTCTGTGGCCCAGCAAAAATTGAACATTTTCCTCCATAAGATTCCTTCAACTATATGGTGATAAATAATAACTCCTTCTCCTTTTTCCTTCCCTCTCTTCCCCCCGCCCCTGCCATCCCCCAACCTGTTCCCAAAAGCTTCTTCTCCAGGTTAAACATCTTCATGTTCTATCCCCTGTCTCCTGTACTTACTAGTTACATGACCTGGACAAATCATTTAACCTCTTCAAAGCCTCAGTTTTCTATCTATATTATCAGATATCTGTAGTACCTTTTTCATATGGTTGTAAGGTTCAAATGATCTAATGTAGAAAATATGCTTTGATGATCTTAAAGAGCTTTATAAATGCCCTTGTCATCATCATCATTATTCAATGGATCCCTCAAATGACATGGTTTTGATTCCTTCCCCCTTTTGGTAGCCATCTTCCAGATATGCTCCAGCTTGTAAGTATCCTAATATAATACACATGTTATATGCATATAACATATGTTACATATATGTGTGATACATATGTATATGCAAATATTTATGTGTACATGCACACACTGTACATATACTATACATAATATAGAACACATTCTATGTAATGTGTTATATATTTTATATAAATAAGTAATACATTTGTGTGTAATTTACAGGGCAGCTAGGTGGTTCAGTAGATGGAGAGCTGGGCCTGGAGTCAGGAAGACCAATCTTCGTGAATTCAAATCTGGCCTCAGACACTGGAAAAAATGAATGAAAAGCATATTTTCCTGGTTCCAGGATTGAGTGTGAGGATATTGGGCTAAGTGTCATTTCTATGCATTTTAAAAATCCAAATTGTTTGCTGCCACAAAAGCCCATCTTTTTAACACGAATATTTTAATGATGATGCTATTTGATTACAAATCATGGCCTCTTAGAAGAAAAAAATATTGTAGCACATACTCTGAGGTGACTTTTCCAACTCCCACATACACTGATAAGTACAGTCCCCAGAGTGAGTCTAATATATCTCCTCCTAGGGAGAAGAATATACCCCTGAAGGGACAGGGGTATGTTTTCTAATGCTATAGTTCATGGTTCTTTACATATGTTCTTCACAAAATGATGACCAGTTGTACTCAATTAGTTAGCCAGACTTTAGCTTTTAGAAAGGAGTATTCACTAAAATAGTGTAGTCAGAAATGTCATTATAAAACATCCCCCTAGTTTCCCACAAATACATAAAGAAGTCAGAGGAGTGTGGGCTCAAGCTTAAAAAGCATATGTAACTAAGAGATAACATATCTCTGAATTGCTAGAAGTCCTTTCCTGCCCTTCAGGGGATACTCATGAAGTTCTCCTCAGGTATGGCATCACCTTTCTGATGCCTTCTCACATTGAATCCAGTCCATTCTAGGCTCCCCATTCAGACGTTGCCGCAAGCCATTGCTGTCCCAGGGACACGAGTGGGAAGCTAAGAAATCCAAAGGAGGTGGGGAGAACTGAAGCTAGTGCCAGAACTGAGATATTCTCCTCCCCACAACAGTTCTTCCTCAGGGGTTTTGCTGGAATGCTCATTCCTAGGTTGGACTCTCTCTAACATCAGACCTAGCAATATTTTATAGATGAGCTCTAGGTGACCAAATTTCCTCAGCCAATCTGATCACACTTTCTGTGCAACTCCAGTTGGTCAAAACATTTGGTCTAAATAGTCTGATTGGATGTTTGACTAAGACATTTCTTACCTTGTTAAGCTATTACTTATTTTTAAAAAGTGGGGGTGATTTGAATCCTTACATGAAGAACTTTCCTTTAAAAAAAGATAACTGAATATAGTAAGTATAACCAGTCGGAATTATATTACCCCTCCTGTGAGATGTGGGAAGAGATATAACAGCCATTACAAGGACACATATTACTGGAAAAGCCAGTGGGTTGGGCATACAAAGAGAATGAGGGATACTAGAGATGGACAACCTGAGTGTTACACTGATACCCAGAATCATAAAATTTCGGAGTTAAAAATAACCTCAGAGGCCATATGGTTCAACTTACATACCTAAACACTGGTTTTTCTAAAGCATCTATGATAACTGGACATCCAGTCTTTACCTGAAGACCTCCAGCAATGGGAAACCTATTACTTTCTGAGGCATCCCAATCTACTTCTAGATATCTCTAATTATTAGGGCTTTTTCCCCTTAAGCTGGGTATCTGTAATATCCACGTACTGCTCCTAGTTTTCCTATCTGGAACCAAGAAGAAACCCCAAAAGATCAAAGAAAGGACTCTATTGTGCTGAGTGGATACTTTATGAAAAATTTTTGCAAAGACAGGGGAAGTACATAGGCTGAGAGGGTACAGAGGATTGTGTTCTGCCTGGAGGGAAGTAATTCTTACCACACTAGAACCGACAGAATTGTTAAAAGTATCAATATAAATATGTGCTGAAATAATCAGATACATAACTAATCACTCTCCCTCTCTTGAAATGTTCTGACCTTTTGCTTCTGGAACTCCTATGAGAACATTATAAAGCTAATGCTCAGGGGTCAGCTAGTCCAAACCTCACATCTGAAAAATGATGAGTTTGGGGTAGAAGACCTTTAAGATTCTGGGAGGTTAAATGACTTACTGAGTAGTAGTCAGGTTTTGAATTCAGGTTCAAAGTCTCTTCATTACTCCACAATACCCAAAAGACTGTCGGCAAGCAAAAAAAAAAAAAATCAGCGATAAGAAAACCATGCTTCAAGCTCTTTCTTTGTGATGGACTTCCAATTTCTTTTCTTCTTTCCAACGGAGACCACCCTCGCTTCACTCGAGGGATAATGATCACTGATTGATTACATATGTGTTCTCACACACCCATTTTGGGAATCTTTTAAGAGGCAGCCATGATATCAACACATCATATTAATTATAGCAGGATGTAGAAATGATTCCTGACCTAATGAATTTCATTCATAGAAAATTAAACATTCCTGAAGATAAGAAAAGTAAGCAAACATGCATTGGAAGATGCACCTTCTCCATCTCCAGTATTAATTTCTAGCTGTGGAAGACTGTAAGTTCTTTGAGGATGGGGACTAGTCTTTTTTCATTTTAATCACTAGTATGTAGCCCAGTACCTAGGAGATAGCAGGTATTTATAAATGCTTGTTGACTATATGAATGACAACAAAGTTCCTGAAAATAAAATGTGTCATTGGAATACATCTTTAACATTAAAGGAGGCATGAATGTATTTACAAAGAAAATTACTGACATTCCTATATCTTAAGATTTACAAAGCACCTTCCTCCCAACAACCCTGTGACAAAGTCGCTCCAAATATTCATTAGTCCCACTTAATAGCTGAGGATGGTGAGACTCACAAAAACAACGTATCCCAGAAAGGTCTAACGTCACACAGCTAATGTCAGTTCTAGGATTCAAAACCAGTTTTTCTGATTCTAAATCTCATTTTCTTTCTACTACCTACCCATGCTGCTCCTTGAATGTCAATAAGTCCATTGAACCTTTGATGTAGGGGAAAAGATACTGAATTGAGAGCAAGGAGACTTACTTTCAAGTCTCAGCTCTATAATTAACAACCTATGTGGCCTTGGGCTCTTCATTTCCCTTCAAGAAGCTCAGATTCCCCATTGGCACAATAGGGAAGATAATTTTGTTATACCTCCCTTGTAGGATTGTTGCAGGGGAAAGGTTTTGTATACTTTAAAGCCCAATATAAATGTGAACTATTTTCTATAATTTTATTATTACTGTCACTACTACTTTTGCTCACACCAGTATTCAAAATGATGATAGTTTTCTCTCTTAGGTTTATAGTTACATTTTTCTTCTTTCTTAAAACAAATTATAACTGGCTTCTTTTTTCCTGCCAGCTTTCAAATCATCCCATTTAACCTCTGAAGGGTAATCCATGGCTCCAAGTCTGCTGGCTGCAATTTCAGCTTAAATGTTTCCATAACTTCCTAGTGAGTTGTCATTTTCAAGCCTTTCTTTATTAATTATTTAAACAATTTCCATTAGCTTATGGCTCTGCCTTAGTTCAGCCATTTTTCTTTCCCTGTTTAACAAGTGAAAAACCGCCACCATAAGCTATAAATATGAGGCACCAGGAGGAGCAAATTGAAGCAGACAAATAGAAGCATGACTCATATTTCACCCATCCCTGGAGCAAATCCAGGGACTACCACGTTCTGGGAAGTGGTCTTAAATTGGCTCCACTTCCATATGAGAATTCAGAAGCTCTGAGGCCATGCTCAGGGAATCTTTTTTCTCTTTCCTTGCTTTTCATCATTCAACTCATTTTTGTAGATATTCACTGAGTGCCACCACCATGCTGAGAGCTACAAGTGATGCAAAGAAGTATTAAGACCTTGCTTCTGCCCTCAAGGAGCTTATGACCCAATTGAACAGGCAAGATAAACATCACTTCTTTCTCAGTGTGTCTATTTCTGCCAATAGCACCACAAAGAAGGATCTCGGACTCTGAATGGGACAAGACCTCAGAGGTCATCTAGGCCAACTACCACCTGAAGTATGCATCCCTCCTACAGCTTTCCAACAAGTAGTTACCCAGCCTCTGCTCAAATACAACTAAACACAGAGATTTCATTAGCTCATGAGGTACCCCAACCCACTTTTGGAAAGCTTTATCTTTAGGAAGTTTTTCTTCATTTTGAGCAAAATCAGCCTCCCTGTGACTTCCATTAGTAATTCTGTTCTCTGGGCCAAGCAGAATAAATCTGCTTCCTTTTAAAAAATACTTAAAGACAGTGGACTTAAAATAGTTCATGTTTTAACGGGGGAAGACAAAATGTATATAAATCAGTACACACAAGATACTCACAAATTAGATGCAAGGTAACCTTAGAAGGAAGGGTGTAGCTGCTGAGGGGAAAGGGGCAAAAGGCTTACTGCTGAAGGTAGAATTTGAGTTAAGTCTTGAAGCAGGTGAGGAAAAATAGGAGGTAGAAGTGAGGAAGGAAAATGTGGAGGAAAGAGTCAATTCAAAGGCACAGAGATACTAAATGAAACATAGTGTGTGAAGAATAGCCATTAGGCAACTACGACTAGACATCTGCCCTGTTCTCCAGATTTGTCATTCCTTCCCTGGGGCCATCATTTTAGGAAAGACCATTGCCATGCTTCTCCTCACTCTTTCCTGGACTCTTCTTCCTTCTCCTTCCCCGTTGCCTTGCTATCCTGGATAAATTTCTGTCCTTGGGCCTTACTATTCTTTCAACTCTCACTCTCCACAGGGGTAACACTGTTACAGAGAGGAAGGGGAAGAGTCTGCTATAGAAAGAGCACACAAAGCCATTTCTCTGGGCATTGCTTAGGAAGAGGAATCCTCTTTCCATGAAGGGACACAGGAAAGTCCCCTTGTGGTTCCTTAGGGGTCAGAAGTCCCAGCTGGGAGAAATAACAGACATTCAACCTTAACCCTATACTGATGAATTCTGGAAAACAAGGAAAATCCATAACTCCCATGCCTCATGCTGCATAAGCAAACACCCCAGTGCTATGCCTAAATGAATATCGCCTTTATTTTAGTCTGAGCTGCAATGTTGGCTGAGAACAAAGTTGCCATGAAATCAGCTGATGTCTATCTGCACTGGGCTAGTAATCAGGAGACAGAGGGTTTTTTCTTCTCAAATATTCAATACTCTATTCTGTAATACTCCTGGAACTTTGATAATTTATTCAATGAAGATTCTAGAATGTCTTCGACAATCCTGATTTTTATAACAACAAAATTATGTTTTTTGATGTAACAATCTTAAAAGTTATGTAGTATGCTTCTGGGAAGCAATTTAGTGCTTCATTTCCATTCTAATATAAGTAAATATGGACCAGTATTAAATTATATCCTAGATACAGATGCTTTTCACATGGATAGTTATAAAGATTAATCCATGACTTTCATCTGTGCTTCTTTTTTAAGAAAGTCTTTAACCTCTTCTCCCTCCACTGGGGGTCCCTCCTTCCCTCCTCCACTTCCTTGAGGAACATTCAACCCTTCTCTAGCATTGGGCCGCAATTTTTACCAACCCAAATAAAAGGAGAATACAAAAAAAATCTTTGTGCACAGGATTGGCAGTCCAAAAGGAATGCTAGGATTCAGTCTGGTTCATGTGACTGAATGTCTGTGTTTGGACAACTCCCCTTCATAGTCTTCTCATGTAGACACAGCATGATAGAGTGGAAAGCACACTAGATTTAGAGTCAAGAAGTCAACCATTCAGCCAGGTGACTTGATTTGGGTTTATTTCCTCAAATAGAAAATTAAGGGGTTGGACTAGATCCAACAAAAATCCTGCAGATTTGTCCCCTTTTGCTTCCCCACTTCACAAAAACAAAGAGTATCCTGCTAGCATATCCCTCTGCTGCTAATATAGGTCTCTATTCTATAATCAAAATATTCTCCACACAATTCCCCCTACTCACACTACTTCTACCTAAACCTTCACACCCATTTTTTTTGCATACAAACTACTGCATTTTAAAAATCTCCTAGCCCTCACCTTCTTTCCCCCTTTCACTGTGACTTACGGAAGACCTATGGGTCAACCACCTGTAAGTAAACCATTTTATCCTAAAACCATTTCTTTTATTTAATCAATTCAAATCTGTCTCCTTCTCCCCCATCTCCAAAAAGAGAAATAAAACATTTGTTACAAACATATCGTCAAGTAAAACAAAAGTTCTTACATTGGCTATGTAAAAAAAAAAAGTTTTAATTTGCACTGAGTTCTTCAACTTTCATGAGGAGAAATGGGGAGCATGTTTCATCATGAATCCTATGGAATCATGGTAGATCATTATGCTGATCAGAGTTCCTAAGTCTTTCAAAGTTATGTTTACAAAGTTATCTCTACAAAGTTGTCACCGTGTAAATTGTTCCCCTGGTTCTGCTCATATCACTCTGCATCAATTCATACAAATCTTCCCAAATTTTTCTGAAACCATCCCTCTTCATCATTTCTTACAGAACAATAGTATTCTATTACATGTATATACAATAACTAGTTCAGTCATTCCCTAATTGATGGGTACCTTCTCGGTTTCCAGTTTTTTGGCACCACAAAAAATTGCTCTATTTTTCTACATCATTAGAGTTTGTTTTGCTTAAGATAAATTCCTTCCTTAAATTACCCTCCTTCTTATTCCCCAATTCCTTCTCCTCTTTTTCAATTTCTGTATTGAATGAAATTTATTTCTATAACCAACCATGTGTATACTTCCTTTTTGTGTCCAATTCATATGAGAAAGATATTCAAGTGTAACCTGCTCCTCATATCCTTTCCTCATTAATATAAACTTCTACTTACACAAACCAATTTTGTGAGATAATTTTCTGAATCCTTAGTCTCCCTCCTTTCCATCCTACTATATTCTGCTACACTGTGCTCTTCATTCTTCCAAGATTATCAAAATATAATGGAACAACTCCCAGATACTCTAATTAGATTTCCTCTATGATCACTAATAATAGAGGTCAGTGGGGACACACGTATGATCTCCCTATAACAGAATGTAAACAGCTTATCCTTTAATTCCTCATGTTTCTCTTCATTCCTGTGTTTACATAAGAAAATTTTTATGCAGCCCTGATATTTTTCATCAGGAATGCTTAGAAGTCCTCTATTTCATTAAAGATTTAATTTTCCTCTTACAGGATTATATTCAGCTTTAATGAGTAAGTCATTCTCAGTTGTAAACTTTTATCTTTTGCCTTCTGGAATATCATATTCTAAACTCTCCATTCCTTTATGGTGGTGGCTGCTAAATCATGTGTGAATCTGATTGTGGCTCCTTTTTTTTCCTTTGAATTAACTCTGAATTGAATTTCCTTTGAATTGACTCTTTTCCTGTATGCTTCTAATATTTTTTTCTTAGCCCTGGAAACTCTAGATTTTGGCTATGGTGTTATTGGGAGTTTTTCTTTTGGGACTTTTTTTAGAAGGTAAATAGAAGATTCTATTTTGAATTCCCACCACTTTTGTGGGATTCTTTTTTTCTATTATTCTTTCAGCCTATTTCCTGACTTTATGTTTGGACTTTATGTTAGGGGTAAGCTCTGCATTCTACTGGAGAGAATGTCCAAGCTGCCTTTGTGTCCTGTAGCTCTTGCTATTGCTTTCCTGGGCTACTGAGTATTGTTTTATTCTGGGATCTCAGGGACAGCTCAGACTTGGAACCCATAAATTTTCAGTGTTCCCAACATGGTGTGATGTAGGGCAAAAGTGATTTCTATCCTCCTGGTCTGAACTCTGCAAATTCCTGACCTGAGTTTACATCTGAGCAACATATGTCTGGGCTTGCCCCTTGTTGGAATGCCAGTAGACTGCTGTTGAACTCAGTTATTATCAGCCAGCTGGAAAGCTCTGCTAGTTCACAAGGACATAACTTCATGCTCCCCTCTGGTCTAAGATTCCTGTCATGTGTATTTAATTGCAAGCTTACAACTAAGCTGGAACTGAGATCCTCTCATTCTGCTCCTTTGGTCGGAGACACAAGGCTGCTGCTTGCTTTAGAACTTCAAGACTTGAAACTGTTCCTTAGCCAAGAATGACACCTCTAGGAACAAGTCTCTTCTTCACTCACCCCTTGATTTGTGACCTGGAACTTTGCAGTGAGCAACAAAGTTGCCAATCAGCACCCATTCTTGCAACTGCACAAATTTAGGCCCCTCTGTGCTGCAGTTGGGAACTCTGTTTACCCTGGTGCATAGCTTCTTTCTGCACTAAAATACTTGCACGACTGGTTCTGTCTAGAAATTTTAGCCAGTTCTTCAAACCTCTCTATCTCCCTATGCTGACCTGGGCTAGAAAAATGACATCCCACCTCTGATCAGCACGGGTGCTTCGGCCCACACTATTTTGGACCTCAACTGGCCCTTCCCTTCCTTAGGCAACCTACTGACCCTCTGCTTCTGTGGGCTCATCATAGTGATGCTGAACTTTGTGTAGATATCCGATCTACATTAGCTTGCTGTAGCTTGTAACTACTGATCTCAAGAGAACATGTACCACCATACACAATTCTCAAGTTATTTCTTCACTCTTTACACTGATAAACTTCTCAAGGAAGTGGCTTTTATATTTTCAAAATATATGTTTTATTTAACGCTAACCATATGCCTTCTATGCTTACTTATGACTTATATATGATTTTCCATGGAGAGAAAGGGATATATACGAAAGATGTGAAGGTAGAAAGGGTACCACTTGGCAAGCGATTTGGGTTTCATTTATTACTACACTTTCTAGCATTTTTAACAGGAATACATGTTGTGTATTGTCAAAAGTTTAATTTTTGTCATCTATTGAAACAATCATATGATTTTTGTTACTAATATCATCAATTATATGTATATTTCTCCTAATATTGAACTCTACCTACAATTCTGGCATAAAATCCAGCATGGTTATAGTATATGATCTGTGTGATATATGGCTATAATCTGCTAGAATTTTATTTAAAATTTTTATATCAATATTGATTAGGGAAATTAGTCTATAGTTATTTTTCTGTTTTCACTCTTCATGGTGTATGTATCAAGACCATATTTGTGTGATCGATGGAATTTAATATGACCACTCATTTACATATCTTTTCAGTGTATATAGTACTGGAATTGCCCTTTAAATGTTTGGTAGAATTTGCTTGTAAATCCATTGGTCCTGGGGTTTTTACTTTGGAAATTCATTTGTGGCTCATTCAATTTCTTTTTCTATGATAGGGTTATTTTTCTACTTTGTATTCTGCTAATCGAGACAATTTATATTTTTTTGTAAATATGCATCCACTTCATTTAGTCAGTTTTATTGGTATACAGTTACTTAAAATAGCTCCTAATAATTGTTTTTTAATTTCTTCTTCATTGGTTGCAGATTTCCTTTTTTTCATTTTTTGATATGGGTAATTTGTTTTTCTTCTTTTATAAAAGAATTAGCTAAAAGCTTATCTATTTTTTCTTTCTAAAAAACAAGTGCCTAGTTTTATTTATTAGTTCATTTTTTAATTTTTCAAATTTTTTTATTATTTAATATATTTAGTTTTCAGCATTGATTTTCATAGGAGTTTGAATTACAAACTTTCTCCCCATTTCTACCCTCCCCCCCACTCCAAGATGGCATATATTCTGGTTGTCCTGTTCCCCAGTCAGTCCTCCACTATGTCACCCTACTCCCCTCCCATCCCCTTTTCCCTTTCTTTCTTGTAGGGCAAGATAAATTTCTATGCCCCAATGCCTGTGTATCCCATTTTCTAGTTGCATGCAAAAACTTTTTTGTTTTTGAACATCTATTTATTAAAACTTTGAGTTCCAAATTCTCTCCCCTCTTCCTTTCCCACCCACCCTCCCTAAGAAGTCAAGCAATTCAACATGGGCCACATGCGTATCATTATGTATAACCCTTCCACAACACTCATGTTGTGAAAGACTAATTATATTTTGCTTCTTCCTAACCTAACCCCCTTTATTGAATTTTCTTCCTTGACCCTGTCCCTTTTTGAAAGTGTTTGTTTTTGATTACCTCCACTCCCATCTGCCCTCCCTTTTATCATCTCCCCTTTTCTATCTTCTTCCTC
>JAQQSZ010002955.1:0-14592 GCA_028646595.1 Phalanger gymnotis
CAGTGGTCTTTTGGACCTCCTTTTCCATTTGGCTAATTCTTCCTTTTAAGGCATTCTTCTCCTCATTGGCTCTTTGGAGCTCCTTTGCCATTTGAGTTAGTCTATTTTTTAAGGTTTTTTTTCTTCAGTATATTTCGGTCTCCTTTAGCAAGTCGTTGACTTGTTTTTCATGGTTTTCTCACATCCTTCTCATTTCTCTTCCCAATCTTTCCTCCACTTCTCTAACTTGCTTTTCCAAATCCTTTTTGAGCTCTTCCATGGCCTGAGACCAGTTCATGTTTTTCTTTGAGGCTTTTGTTGTAGGCTCTTTGACTTTGTTGACTTCTTCTGGCTGTTTGTTTTGGTCTTCTTTGTCACCAAAGAAGAATTCCAGAGTCTGAGACTGAATCTGGGTGTGTTTTCGCTGCCTGCCATGTTCCCCACCAACTCACTTGACCCTTGAGTTTTTCATGGGGGCATGACTGCTTGTAGACTAAAGAGTTCTATGTTCCAAGCCTGGGGGGATCTGCCAGCTCCGCCACACCAGCAGGCCTCCATCCCCAAGAACCCCAACCTGGACTGGACTTAGATCTTCAGCAGGCTTTTCACTCCTGCTCTGATCTGCTACTTAATTCCTCCTACCAGGTGGGCCTGGGGCCAGAAGCAACTGCAGCTGTATTTCTGAAGCTGCCCCATCTCTGCTGCCCCAGGGGTGGTGGCCAAATTGCAAACTCTATTCCAGTCCCCAGCAGCTTCTCCCACTAACCTACTCTGTTATCCTTAGTGTTTGTGGGTTGAGAAGTCTGGTAACTGCAGCAACTCACTGATTTAGGGTGCTAGGGCATGCTCTGCCCAGCTCCCAGTCTTGTTGGTCTGCACTGCCCACTCTGGGCTCTGCTTAGCTCAGCTCCACTCCCCTCCGCTCTCAGCTCCATGCGGGATAGACCTTACCCAGAGACTATCCAGGCTGTCCTGGGTTAGAGCCCTGCTTCGCTATGCTATTTTGTGGGTTCCACATTTCTAGAATTGGTTCAGAGCCATTTTTTTATATGTTTTTGGAGGGACTTGGCGAGGAGCTACACGCTAGTCCTTGCTTTCTAGCCGCCATCTTGGCTCCGTCCCCCATCCTCAAATTCTATTTTTACCCCCAGAAAAGAGCTGCTGTATAAACATTTTTGTACGTATAGGTCCTTTTATTTTTTATTTTTTTTATCTCTTTTGGGATACAGACCTAGTAGTGGTATTTCTGGGCCAAAGAGTATGCTTTGGGCATAGTCCTAAATTGCTCTACAGAATGGTTAATCAGTTCACAACTCCACCAACAATACATTAATATCTCATTTTTTCCACCTCCCTTCCCACATTTGTCATTTACATTTTCTATCCTATTAGCCAATCTGATAGGTATGAGGTAGTACCTCAGAATTTTTTAAATTTGCATTTCTCCAATCAATAGTGTTAGACTTTTTTTAAAAATATGGCAATAGATAGCTTTGATTGCTTCATCTGAAAACTTATTATATTTTTGATCAGTCACCAATTGGAGGAATGGCTCTTAATTTCATAAATCTCACTCAGTTGTCTTTATGTTTTGAGAAATGAGAACTTTATCAGAAAAAATTGCTCATTTTTTCCCATAATTACTAATGCTAACTGTATTTCCCTCCATCCTATTCCCTCTAACCCTGTTTATTCTATTTTCTCTCTTCTTTCACCCTGTAACTCCTCAAAAGTGTTTTGTTTCTGACTATACCCTCTCTCAATCTATTCTATTTTGGTCTCTTTTACCAAGCTGTTGACTCTTTTCTCTTAATTATCTTGCATCAGTCTCATTTCTCTTCATAATTTTTCCTCCACTTCTCTTACTTGATTTTCAAAATCCATCTTAAGCTTTTCCATTGCTTGAGAAAAATTCACATTTTTCTTTCAGGATTTGGATGTAGGAGCTTTGACTTTGTTGTCTTCCTCTGAGTGTGTGTTTTGATTTTCCATGTAACCATAATAACTTTCTGTAGTCACATTTTTTTTCCTATTGTTTACTCATTTTCTCAGCCTGTTACTTGAGTTTTAACTGTTTGTGAAAGTAGGGCTCTGCTTCTAGGCTGGAGAATGTACTGTCTCAAGCTTCAGGGGTTCTATTCAGCTGTTTTCAGAGATATTTCTAGGGACCTGCATGTTTTCAGTCCTTCCAAAGTAGTATGATATAAGGAGAGGTGTTTACTACTCTCCTGGCCTGTGCTCTGGTCTGTGAGTGATCATAAGCACTCTTTTCTGCCCTGGAACTATGAGGAAGGTCTCTTCTGTGGCCACAGCTCTGATGGGCTTGTGTTCCTCCTCACCCTTCTACTGCCCTCCAGGACTGGGACCTAGATCTGAGCATGGGCAAAGCAACACTGTCCTGCCTAAGTGCTAGCAGAGAGACTCCTGTGATCTACTTTTGACCAGATGTTTGACCCACTTACTGTGGGCTGAGAGTTTTGGTTGCAGCTGCTGCCTCTGCCATTTCTGCTGATTATTCAGTCACTCCCAAGGCCTGCTCCTAGTTTCCTGTGGCTGGAGCTGTGCTGGTATGGCCTGTGCTGGATTGTACTCTTCTTCATCCAGATATAACAGACCTTTCCTGCTGACCTTCTAAATTATCTTTTGAATCTATGGGCTGAGAGGTCTTGAAAATGCCATTGCTGACAGTGATTCAGTAACTTCCAAGGCCTTCTCCTGGTTTCCTGTGTCTGGGGCTGTGCTGTTGTGGCCTGTGTTGGACTGCACCCGTCTTTTACTCTGGTGGAATTGACCTTTCCTGCTGACTTTCTGTGTTGTCTTGGGCTAGAAATTTGTTTTACTCTGTCTGTTGTGGGTTCTGCTGCTCTAGAATTTTTCTGTCATTTTTGAAAGTTTTGGAAGGGCTTGTAAGAGAGTTCAGGACAGTGTCTGCCTTTATTCCACCATCTTGGCTCTGCCTCTCTTTCCCTTTTTATCTAATTTCAAGTCAATGAACATTTATTAAATACCTAAGGTGTGATAATAGCTAGAGATACAAAGAAAGGCCAAAAAACAGACCCTGTTCTCTAGGAGGTGATAGTCTAATGAAGATGACAACATCCAACAAATGTATACTAATAAGATATATACAGATTAAGACAGAGAAAATCTCAGAGAGAAGGCTGATTGTGTAGTTGACTAAGGTTCTTGTAAAAGGTAATAGTATAAGGCTTTTTATAAGGGTAGAATTTTAGCTCAGATCTAAAGGAAGATGGGGAAGCTAGTATGCAGAGATAAGGATTCAAAAAATGGAAAGTAGTCAATTAAAATTCATTGAGTGGAAAAAATGGAGTGTGTTGTTCAAGAAAACATCAAAGAGGAGAGTGTTGTTGAATGACAGAGTATGTGGAGGTGAGTAAGGTATAAGAAGACTGGAAAAGGACAGAGGCCAGATTTTGTAGAGTTTTATAAGCCCAAAAGAGAATTTTCTATTTTAACCTGGTGATAATGGGGAGCCACTGGAGTTTATTGATTAGGGGGTGATATGGTAATATATATGTATATGTGTATACACACATACACGCACACACACACACACACTGATGGTAGCCATTAAGCTCAGAGTAGAGAGAGCTGGGAAGAAGACAGAACTGAGTCAAGAAAAGAAAAAGGCAAGAAAGAGTGAGAGACAGAGGGAGAACTGGAAGGGCTCTGAGAATTGCACAGGCTTTCGGAACTTTGGGAGGAGAGGATGCAGGCAAGCAGACAGTTAGGATTCATGAGTGTGTTTTTACAAGAAGGCTCTAGCAGCAGGGAAGGTAAAAGGATGGCTTGGCTCCTTGCTGTGATATTGTGTTTTACTTTCCTTGCTGTTACATTGAAATGGACTTACTAGTTTTGGGATATAATTACTGCTATGTTGAACTGGAGTTTTTGGTTTGGGGATTTGATCCCCTGGTGTCTGAATAACTGTTTTACTTCTACCTTCTATATAGAGAGTCTCTTATATTTTGTGATTCCAAACTATACAGGCATGTTCATGGTCACCATCAATATTGTGAATCTTGCCTTACTGCTGCAGTAGTCTCAGACTTGGTTTTGGGAGTTCAACAATCAGGCTGTTACAATAGTCCAGGTGTGAAGCAATGAGGGCCTGCACTAGGGAGGCTACAGTGGAGAGAAGGAAATATATACCAAGATGTTGCAAAGGCAGAATCCATAGGAGTTGTCAACAGATTAGATTTGAAGGTAAAAAAGAGTAAGGAGTTGAGAATGATCACTAGGTTAAAAGCCTGGGAGACTAGAAAGATAGTATTACCCTTTACAATAATAGGGACGTTTAGGGAGAAGGGAAGATTTGGAGGGAAAGATAATGAGTTCAGTTTTGAACAAGTTGAGTTTAAGATATCTATAATATATCTCAATTTAAATATCCAAAGGGCAATTGGAATTGTAACATTGGAAGTTGAGAGAGAGGTTAGGGCTGGAAAAAATACATCTGAGAATCATCTGCATAGAAATGATGATTGAATCCATATGAGTTGATTAAATCAACAAGCAAACTAGGATGGAGGAAGAAAAGAGGGCCCAGATGCTTGCTCTCATGATCCAGATGAAGAACAAATGAGATTGAGGTGGAGTGGTGAAAACGATTAGAAGAAAATCAATGAGAACATTGCCATGAAAAGCTAGAGAAAAAAAAGATTACCAAAGAGAAAAGAACGATCAGCATTGCAACATAAGCTGCAGAGAGGTTGAGAAGAATGAGAAGTGAGAAAAGGCCATGAGATTTTGTTGGTGTTGTGGAATATGAATGCAGAACAGTCCCCTGGTAGTTTAGGTTGGATATTTGAAAATGAAATACTCCTATCTCTCATAGTGCTTGATATGGGTGTTATGCCTGCTAATTAGCATCTGTATGTATAGTTTAGAGTTCCACAAAGCTATCTTTCTTCCCCAAACCCATCTAAAAACATAAATAATGTATTAAATATTTAGTCACAAAAATACTCTAGGGGATACTACTCTAAAAAATCCAAATATGAACCTTGTTATCAAGATACTTATGTATTTGTGATATGACATGATGTCAATAAAGTTTCAATTATCCTAATACATAAACAACAATATTTAGTTTCTCTTTACTCCCTTAAGTAGTTACTCATATTAATGTTAAGGGATTTTGCTTAGTTTTGTAGGAAAAACAATATGGAATGGAAATCATTAGATGTGCTAGCAAAAGACTGGCATGCAGCTAATGCTGACACAAATAATAGTAATGGTTAATGCTGAAAGAGATCATAGGTTTATGTTACCATATATATTTAACAATATTGGGAGTGAAAGACACAAAAAGACAGATGTGTAAATATCCCATATCAATCTAACATCCCAATAATATGACAATGAAATAAAACAACAGCAAAGAAAAGTGAACATTTAACATATTTTGTTTCATTATCTCAGTCAGCTTCTATAGAGGAATAAACAGCTTTCCACACAGAGAACTATAAATTTTTATGCTGCAACAAAACACAACTGTGATAATGATAAAAAACCTTATATAACGAAAGATAAAATGTTTTAAAAAACATGATAGATAATTCACTTTTAGATAATCCAAGTTCCCTTTGTTTTCCTTTTAACAGTAACATTAAAGGGTTAAAGATTTGGGTTGGATTTCAACCTCATTTACCTAATGGGAAAACTGAGGTAGAGCTAAATGTGTTATCAAAGGTCACATAAGGCCAGAGATAGCAAATCTCTCTTTAAAAAATATTTACTTATTTATTTTTAGTTTTCAACATTCTCTTCAACAATATTTTGAGTTCCAAATTTTCTCCCCATCTCTCCCCTCACCCACTCCAAGGCAGAATGTATTCTGATTACCCCTTACCCCAACCTGACCTCCCTTCTATCACCACCCCCCTACCCTACTTCTCTTATCCTCTTCCCTTCTATTTTCCTGTAGGAGAAGACAGATTTCTATACTACATTGCCTGTATATCTTGTTTTCCAGTTGCATGTACAAACAATTTTTAACATCATTTTTAAAACTTTGAGTTCCTCATTCTGTCCCTTCCTCCCTCCCCACCCACCCTCATTGAGAAGGCAAGCAATTTGATATGGGTTATACTCGTGTAGTCATGCAAAACACTTCCATAATAGTCATGTTGTGAAAGACTAACTATATTTCCCTCCATCCTATCCTGCCCCCCATTTATTCTATTCTCTCCTTTGACTCTCTTCCACTTCAAAAGTGCTTGCTTCTGATTACTCCTACCTCAATTTGCCCTCTTTCCTATCATACCCCCCTCTCTTATCCCCTTCCCCCCTACTTTCCTGTTAGGGTAAGATATATTTCCATACCCAGTTGAGTGTGTATGTTATTCCATCCTTCATCCAAATCTGACGGGAGTAAGGTTCATTCATTCCCTCTCACCTCCCCCTCTTCTGCTCCACTGTAAAAGCTTTTTCTTGCCTCTTTTATGTGAGATAATTTACTGTATTCTACCTCTCCATTTCTCTCTTTCTCCTTCTCCCAGTACATTTTTCTCTCACTCCTTAATTTTATTTGCAGATATCACCCCTTCATATTCAACTCACCCTGTGCCCTCTCCCTCTGTCTCTCTTTGTTTCTGTCTGTCTGTCTATGTGTCTGTCTCTCTCTGTCTCTCTCTCTCTCTCTCTCTCTCTCTCTGTCTCTCTTTCTCTCTCTCTCTCTCTCTATATATATATATATAAAATGTATGTATGTATGTATGTATGTATGCATGTATGTATGTATGCATGTATGTGTATTTGTATGTATATTCCCTCCAACTACCCTAATACTGAGAAGGATCTCATGAGTTACAAACATCATCTTTCCATGTGGGACTGTAAACAGTTCAACTTTAATAAGTCTCTTCTGATTTCTCTTTCCTGTTTACCTCTTGAATCTTGTATTTGAATTTCAAAGTTTCTATTCAGCTCTGGTCTTTTAATCAAGAATTCTTTGAAGTGCTCTATTTCATTGAATATCAGTTTTCTCCCTTGAGGTATTATACTTAGTTTTATTGGGTAGATGATTCTTGGTTTTAATCCTAGCTCTTTTGCCTTCTGAAATATCATATTCCAGACCTGCTGATCCCTTAATGTAGATGCTGCTAAATTTTGTTTTATCCTTAATGTGGCTCCACAATGCTTGAATTGTTTCTTTACGGCTGCTTGCTGTATTTTCTGCTTTACCTGGGAGCTCTCAATTTGGCTATAATTTTCCTGGCAGTTTTCCTTTTGGGATCTCTTTCAGGAGGTGATCAGTGGATTCTTTCCATTTCTATTTTACCCTCTGGTGCTAGAATATCAGGGTAGTTTTCCTTGATAATTTCTTGAAAGATGATGTCGAGGCTCTTTTTTTACTTTTTGATCAATGGTTTCAGGTAATCCAATAATTTTAAATTATCTCTCCTGGATCTATTTTCTAGGTCAGTAGTGTTTTCCAATGATATATTTAACATTGTCTTCTATTTTTTCATTCTTTTGGTTTTGTTTCACAATTTCTTGATTTCTCATAAAGTCATAAGCTTGCATTTGCTCCATTCTAATTTTTAAGGAATTATTTTCTTCAGTGAGCTTTCTGATCTCCTTTTCAATTTTGCCAATTCTGCTTTTTAAGGCATTCTTCTCCTCATTGGCTTTTTGGACCTCTTTAGGCATTTGGGTTAGTTTATTTTTAAGGTGTTATTTTCTTCAGCATTTTTGAGGGGTTTCCTTTAGCAAGCTGCTGACTCATTTTTCATGGTTTTCTTGCATCCCTCTATTTTCCCAATTTTTCCTCTACTTCTCTTACTTGATTTCAAAAATTCTTTTTGAGCTCTTCCCTGCCCTCAGAACAATTCATATTTTTCTTGGAGGCTTTTTATGTAGCAGCTTTGACTTAGTTGTCTTCTTCTGGGTATATATTTTATTTTTCCTTGTCACGGAGGTAACATTCTACAGTCTGCTGTTTTTCCCACAGTTTGCTCATTTTTCCAGCTAATTACTTGATCTTTTTAGCTTTTTGTTAAGGTAGAGCTCTGCTTCCAGAGTGGAGAGTGCACTGTCCCAAGCTTCAGAGCTTTTTCACAGCTATTTTCAGAGATATTTCTAGGGACCTGTAAATTTTTACTTCTTTCAAGGTGGTATCATCAAAGGAGAGGTGTTTCATCTTTTCCTAGCCCATGCTCTTGTCTGTGAGAGACCACAAGCACTCTTTTCTGCCTTGGAACTGTGAGCAAGATTCCCTCTGAACCACTGCCATAAGCTCTGCCACACCAGTACTCCTCCTATCCCCAGGACTGCTACCCAGGACTGTGACCCAGAACGAAGCAAGGGCAAAGCAAGAGAATCCTGCCTCAGTGAAAGCAAAGAGATCCCTCCAATCCCACTGTGATCAGCTGCTTGATCCCCCCATCATTCTGGGCTAAGAGCTCCGGAAGTAGCCATTAATGCTGCTGCCCCAGGGCTTTGGCTGGACTGTGCTATTCTCTCTCATAGGTCTGGATAGACATTTCTTGAAGTCCTTCTGTAATATTAATTATGCTTGATTAAAGTAAGATTGTTAACCCCTTAACATTGCTTTCCTTAGTAAAGCAGATCAAAACAACCTGTACTGGCAGCATTCTTGTTGTTGGACTAGTGTTGGTCTTTCACTCCCACAACAGCTGCTAGCCAAATTGTTGCAACACCTTCTAAGGTGTCTTGGGTGTTTGTGAGTTGAGAAGTCTGGAAACTGTCACAGCCAGTGATTCATTCCCCTGCAGCCTGCTCTGGCCCTGTCTGTGCCTGCATGGCTCGTGGTAGACTGTGCTCTTCTCTCAGCCTGGTGCAATAGACCTTTCCTCTCAGCCTTCTAGGTTGTCTTAGACTGTAAATTTGTTTCGCTCTGTCATTTTGTGGTTTCTGCTGCTTTAGAATTTGTTTAATTTTTTGCAGGTATTTGGAGGAGTTTGGGGGAGAACTCAAGGAAGTGCTTGCTTTCATTCCACCTTCTTGATAGCAAATTTCTTTGACCATAGTAGAGAAATTTCCACAGTGGAGTTAAGAAAGAGCTTAAGATTCTTTGGTTTAACTCTCTGCCATAGCATTTGAAAAGTGAAAACACCCAAATCACTCTCTTTATCAGGCAGCCTAACTTAGGTATAAAAGTGAAAACATCTGCATTCCAATTGGCCCCAAGTTTTACTGAAGTGAGGGTTGAAGTTTCTGCTAAAGAGGATGGAATTATGCTTTTTTTTTTCTTATTCATGACCCATCAGTGGGAGAAAATATAACTGATGAGAGAGGAGTAATTGATGAACTCTTCATTTTTAGGTTTCTGGTAATTAAAAACTTCTGAGAGATATAATTTCTAGGTAATTAATTATTTTGTTAATAAAGTCATCACATTTATTAATAAAAGGATCATCATTTGGCCATCTTTCTCTTAGGCCAAAGATCCCTCATGGCAGTGGTCTCAGAGTTTATATGCCCTTTGAAGAGTGGGTGTTCCTGAGGGTTGGCAATCAACTCTGATTGGTTTATAATTAATGAGAAAATGAGTATTATAATGAGAGTCTTGGGGTCTGTGACTTGGAACACTCAAATCTTGGTCAAAGAGACATCAGTTTCCACATCACCAGTCTGACAAAAGGGAGAATCAACACTTCTCAGTTCTGTCTAAGCAAACACAATAAACAGGAATGTCTCACTAGTCCAAACTTAGAATTCCTTTTATTATCTGATTAGATCTTGGCCTGCGTAAATCTTTGCCTAAGATTTCCCACACTAGTTGATTTCTGGATGAGGAAGTAGATAAAGGTAAAAACCTCAGTCTTAACACAATACTTAGTTATTATGAGAGAGAAATTCTCATTTCTCACAGGTTTTTAATTTTTTTTTTCAGTTTTCTGTTACCCAT
Organism: Phalanger gymnotis; assembly: GCA_028646595.1. Lineage (NCBI taxonomy): Eukaryota > Metazoa > Chordata > Mammalia > Diprotodontia > Phalangeridae > Phalanger > Phalanger gymnotis. The sequence continues at coordinate 9,878 of JAQQSZ010002955.1, forward strand.
ATTGTTTTTTTTTTTCTTCCCTGCAGGAGTAAGTTACTAAAGACAATTGTGCATTAACCCTGTTGCCAGTCACTTGAGGGGAAATGGATTTAGATAGGAGATTAAATTAATTTGACTAGGCAAATTTTCAATTCTACCCCATGGACAAGATCAATCTATTATACCCAGTGTTTATGGGATGTATGGGGTGTACAAGTTGACTAGTGCCTCTGGTGTGAGGGCTGCTGAGCCCTTTCAGCTTTTCAAGGCTGCTCATTGACTTAGGTGTCCATTTGATTCACCCAATTCTCACTTGTGGCTCCAAGCAGCTATAACATGCTCGGTGGCCACACTCCAGTAAACCATCTCGTCAGATGGACTAAATTAGATTCAGGGTAAATGAGAGGTCTTAAACTTATAGGTGAGTTAAAGGGATGTCTACTGTGGGTATGTGAAGATTTTCCCTTGCAGAGTGGGTAGATGAGAACAATTTGTTCCAATGGCTATGAAGGTGGCTGAAACAGGGGCTATGGAGTGCTTGGTCAGACCTCAAAGATGCCAAAATTATCTACTGCATCCTGATCCATTGCCAGTTATCTTGATTTTTGTCCTGCCACTGGACTTCAATGATTTAGGAAAAGAGCGAGGCTGAAGACTTTGTTCGACTCAGTCTCACTTACATCCAGTTCATGTACAAGTCAAAATGTCACCTGGGATGTTGTTGGTCCTCTTAGAAAATTAAGGACAAATAACAAACAGTTATACTTGGATAAGAAATGTTGGTATTAAAGTAAATAGATGTTGAATCCTTCTTCCCCAGCACACATAGCAATTCGGTATCTTTCACAATAAACACTATTAATAAAGCTTAATACCCTTAGGAAACTTGATATAACTGAATGATACTAAGCATGTATCTCAAGGACTAGATTTCTGCTAAGCACTATAGTAATCACCAAGAGCAAACAAACTGAAAGGTAAATAGTTAATCGGTAATACAAGGTTTAGGTCCGGTAACAAGGTTGAATCAGAGATCAAAGTTCCAAATCAAAACCATTGCATTCTATTACTAACATAAGGTGTATTGGGGCACAAATAAAAACCTCCAGCATTATAAAAACAGAGCTGATCCTTTCTATTATTTGTATGCTACTAAGAGATATCAGGCTCATTAGAAATTTTTAATGTTTATTTAAAAGAATTCTGAAATCTTTAGGATAAAGACTAAGGATAATTAAGAAAATGTCAGAATGAAGATATAGGTAAACAGGCTTATAATTTTGGTGAAGGCAGAAGTCATCTTTTTCATTGCACTTGGGATTACCTTTTGAGATTAGTTTAACTTTATTTTTGGAATAACTGTATGTTTTCTAATTTCCTTTTGTTCGAATGCATCTTATTTTACAAGGATTAAGATATTCTTAAAGCCATTCAAGTTGATTTGAAAAGCAATTTTTTTTCTTCTGAAGATTCTAAAGTTATGGTTATTTTTTAAATAGTTTGTGTCTGTTAAAGTCTTTGCAGTGAAAAACTATTATATACAGTATCCTTAGAGTTAGATCATTAGGAAATGGCTCCTCTGTGAGATCAACAATAGCAAAAAAGAAATATAACTTGTACTTGATTAGTCAGCTGTGGAGGTAGAAATAGCATCAAGGTCTCCTGACTATAGCTGTAGTGCTTGATTAACAAAGCCTGAACTTCTCTTTTTTGTAGAGTCCTTATAAATGAGAAGGGATACTTTTTATTTGACAAATAACTCATATCTTGGAGGAGTACATTTCCTTTGCTGAGTCGTGTCACATATTAAGAATCACATTTACTCAGAACCACCATTCTATTTACAAAACACAATTTTAATGTCCAGAAGTTAATTTGCTTTGCATATGAAAATAAACTTACAGGAAACATAGCCTTGTCTCTCCATAAGAAATTCTGCTATTCTATGCAATATATGTATTCTGGAATCATCTTCAAATTTCACTATGACATTGCAAAGAATGATAAGATTTCAGAAAGATTAGAATTTTTTTTTTGAAGACACTTCAACATGTTTCAGCTTTCTCTCTTGAACTTTTACACCCAAGAAATAACTGTAAAGGCTATGTAGACATCCTATTTAGATTGATGCCTAATGAGTTCTCTCACAACAACAGCTGTTCATCTTTCAAGTCTCCTGGATTTTTGGTTATCTATAAGTCTGTGCATGTCATGTGCCAACGCGAAAGGAATCATCTTTGCAGATGTTTTTGTATATGTTTGTGTTTCAACCACAGGGTAGGATCTCCACCTGCCATGGCATTTAGGCCAGGATTAGGTAAACATAATTTTTAGGGTACATTTTCTAGCCCTTCCCTCACACCAGGAGGTGAGCAGTATGATCCTTAAAAGGCTGCTCAGACTCCCAGATGACTGCCAAATCCCATTGCTGCTTCCAGTGAGAAGATGACCCTATGGACTGGGCCACCTGTGTGTGGGATTGTGGCTACAGCTCCCAGTGTATCTACATCTGATGCTCCATCACTTTCTTCTCGCCCCAGGACTTTGAAAGAGGTAAAAATGATTTGTATAATGTCTTTTGATTTGTGTGTAAATTAGATTTAAGTGCAGCAGGATTGCACAAAATCATCAGCCTCACTCTCTCCTCCAGCATCATCATAGTCCAGTGGCAGGACAGAATCAAGACAACTGGTGATGGCTAAAGATAAAGTGGATGACCTTGGCATCTTTTATGTCTCACCAAGCTCTTACTCAACAATGCCTGCTTCAGGTGCCTTCATGGCCATCAGAACACATTGTTCTCATCTGCCTATTCTACCAGGGGAAGTCTTCACATGCTCAGGCTAGACACACCCCTAACTCACCAATGGTCTTGAGAACCCTCAGTTTCCCTCAGCCTGGTTTATACCATCTGCCAAAATGGTTTACTGGGATGTGCCCACTGAGCATGCTACAGCTTCTTGGAACCACAAGTGAGAGACAAAACAGGTAGACACCAAATATGGAAAGCAGCCCTGAGGTACTAGTCTTCTCTGAGCACACCCTATACTGCAATAAGAAATTCAGTAGACCTGAAAGTTGAACAGATCTCGTTGCAAGAGAATTCAATAGACATCACATCCAAATAGCAGCTCTTAGTGAAACAAAACTGGTGAATTAGGAACAGCTTGCCCAAGTTGGAACTGGATATACATTTTTCTGGAGTGGCCACAGTAATGGGGATCACTATAAAACTGGTATATGTTTTGCAATCAAACTAATCTATTAAACAAACTTGTGTGCCTTCTAAAAGGGGTGAACAAAAAGCTCATGACAATGTGATCACCAGTTACAGGAAAGTTCTATGCGAAAATGACCAGTGCATGTGGTTCCACCATGACTAATCCTGATGAGGTCAAAGAAAAAAAATTATGAAAACCTGGAGACCCTCATCATCAATGCACTGAAAAAGGACAAGTTCATAATTCTGGGTGACTTTAACTTCAGTGGAGGGAGAGCTAGTGTGTGACTTTTTCTTCACAGATGATTATGCCCTCAATGCAGCCTCTGAGACTGAGATACAACAAAATATGGGTTGCTTCTCTGCTGCCTGTGCTAATTTTGGCCTAATGATTAACACCAAGAAAACAGAGGTTCTCTAACAACTAGCATTACACTATCCATATGTAGAACCATAGGTTGTTGAAAATGGAAAAAAAAAATTTGAATGCTATGGATAAGTGCACTTACCTTGGCAGTTTACTTTCCAGGTATGTACGAATAGATGATGTGGTTGATGCATGTATTGTCAGAGCTAGCTCAGTGTTTGGGAATTCCAAAAGAAAAGTGTGGGAGAGAAGAAGTATTAGAGTGCCTGTCAAACTTAAAGTCTACAGAGCCATTGTGCTGACTTCATTGTTGTATGCCTGTAAAACTTGGAGAGTATGCCAGTTTCATGCCAGGAAACTGAATTACTTCCATCTGAATTGTCTTAGGGAGATTCTGAAAATCATTTGGCAATATAAGGTACCTGATACTGAAGCTGTTTATCATGCTGAACTTCCAAGCATTCTAACTCTCTTTCTACAACCACAACTCTGATGGACCGGCTACATTATTTCAATGTCAAAAGTAAAGTTCGTTAAAAGACTATTTTACAGAAAATTCACACAAGGCAGAACTGACATGGAAGGCAGAAAAGCAATGAAAAGAAACTCTGGAGGTCTCTCTGAAGAACTTTGGAATTGATTGTGAGACATAGGAGACATTGGCACAGGACTGACCCTCATGGCATGTCCACATCAAAAAATACATTATACTTTATGGGCAAAACAGAATTGCAGCAGCTCACAAGAAATAAATTATATGGATAAATACTATCACTGTGATTTCATTGATATAGGGATTTGCTGAATGAGGAAACTCCCTTCCCCAAGAATACCTGTCGCGGTCTCTGTAATTTATTTTCTTGAAGTTTTGCATACAGCATGAAGAGAATATATTGCTGGGCCAAGATTGCACAGCCAATCTGTATATGAGGTGAGACTTGAATCCAGTGCTTCTGGTTACAAGGTTAGCTCTCTATCCACCATATCACATTGTCTCTCATGAAATGATGAATTACAATAAATTCAAGATGCATAGGAACACATATACAACTGATTCAGAGAAGTAAGCAAAAACAAGAAAATAATATAACCAATGACTATACCAATGTAAATGGAAAGATAAAGAAAAGCCAAACAATGCAGTGCGAT